>JBBGZY010002219.1:0-54047 GCA_037952925.1 Lithobates clamitans | reverse complement strand
CTCTCTCTCTCCTCCCCTTCTCTCTCTCTCTCTCTCTCTCTCTCTCTCTCTCTCTTCCCCTTCTCTCTCTCTCTCTCTCTCTCTCTTCCCTTCTCTCTCTCTCTCTCTCTCTCTCTCTCTCTCTCTCTCTCTTCCCCTTCTCTCTCTCTCTCTCTTCCCCCTTCTCTCTCTCTCTCTCTTCCCCTTCTCTCTCTCTCTCTTCCCCTTCTCTCTCTCTCTCTCTCTCTCTCTCTCTCTTCCCCTTCTCTCTCTCTTCCTCTCTCTTCCCCTTCCCTCTCTCTTCCTCTCTCTTCCTCTCTCTTCCTCTCTCTTCCTCTCTCTTCCTCTCTCTTCCTCTCTCTTCCTCTCTCTTCCTCTCTCTTCCTCTCTCTCTTCCTCTCTCTTCCTCTCTCTTCCTCTCTCTTCCTCTCTCTTCCTCTCTCTTCCTCTCTCTTCCTCTCTCTTCCTCTCTCTTCCTCTCTCTCTTTCTCTCTCTTTCTCTCTCTTTCTCTCTCTTTCTCTCTCTTTCTCTCTCTCTTTCTCTCTCTTTCTCTCTCTTCCTCTCTCTCTTTCTCTCTCTCTTTCTCTCTCTTTCTCTCTCTTTCTCTCTCTCTTTCTCTCTCTTCCTCTCTCTCTTTCTCTTTCTCACTAGGAGGGTGCTACATAGAGATTAAAATGGACTTGTGGGTTTAACTATTCATTTTTGTGTGTTGGTTCCTCATGGTCCGCAAAAATAGGGAGGTGTTCCTGTTTGAGATCTGAGAAAGTTGGGAGGTATGGAGGGGTCAGTTCTTTTCAGATTACTTTCTATATTTGTGGTTTATCCGAAGTCACATTCACTTTCATTTTTGCCTTCTTTACAGCATGGAATCTACTGACCTGAGACACGAGCTGAAACTGCTCCATCTGCCTGGAGGTTTATAGGGATCCTGCAACCCTGGGGTGTGGACACAGTTTTTGCCTGGGCTGTATCCATCGTCTAATTAGTAATCATGATAGCTCCAGAGCCTATACCTGTCCACAATGCAGACAACCATCAAAATCACCACTTAAGAAGAACATTGTCCTCAGTAGATTAGCAGAGAGATTCCATAGTGGTCAACCAGACGAGGGCAGGAAGGTCATCTTCTGCATCTACTGTGACTTCCCTGTTCCGGCCGTGAAGTCTTGTCAGCAATGTGAGACCTCCTTGTGTGCCGATCACCTGAGGAAACACAACAAGACAGTGGAGCACACTTTACTGCCACCAACGGCTGAGCTCAGAAAGAGAAGGGTCCTGTGCATGGGAAGATCTTGGAATATTATTGCATTGAGGATTCAGTGTGTGTCTGTGCATCTTGCAGGTTGGATGGAGAACACAGAGGACACCAGGCTGAGTCGCTGGAGGAGGTCTCCAAGAAGAAAATAAGACCTCTGCTAGAGAAGGTGACTTTGGAGCGAGAAAAGATTGAGAAGAAAGTCCAGAGTCTGCAGGAACGCAGGACAAAAGCTCAAGAAGTGGCCACCAAAGCAACACAGAGAGCCAATGCCGAGCTTAGCAACATCAAGAAGCAGCTGGAAGATCTGGAGAAGATGGTCCCAGATGAGATCTCCAGGTGGGAAATGCAGATTTCCCAGACGGTCTCCGGTCTAACCCAACAGTTGGAAACAAAAAAGGACGATCTGTCCAGGAAGATAAGTCACTTAGAGGGCCTGGCCGACCCGATAACTGTTTTACAAAACCAGGAATTAGACAAAGACTTGTGTGACACTGAGGAGGCATTGCCCGATGGCCCAGAATTTCCTGATCTCCAGGAGGATCTGATCTCAAGCTCGTTACACAAACTATCTGACATAGTTACAAGTGCAAAGATGTGGGTACAAAAACCTGCAGACATAATACTGGACGTCTGCACGGTAGCCAATAACCTCTGGATATCAGACGACTTAAAAAGTGTCTTCAGGTCAGACACAGAACTGCCTTATCCAAAAACACCAGAGAGACTTCAGAACTGTGGGGTTCTAAGCTTAAGCAGCTTCTCCTCTTGGCGGCATTACTGGGAGGCGGACACCAGCAAGTCGGATAGCTGGAAAGTCGGAATGTGTTACCCCAGTATCAGCCGGGAAACCCGTATCAGTATGGTTGGCCGGGACCAAGGACTCCTGGTGCTTGCGGAGGTGCCAAGATAACTATACGATGATGCATGATGGTGAACGTATCCATTTATCTCACACGGCTTCCAGCCATAAATTCCGGATCTATCTGGATTACGAGGCCGGTCAGCTCTCCTTCTTTGAAGTAGGAGACCCAATGAAACATTTGCACACCTTCAAAGCAACCTTCTCCGAGCCCCTCCTTGCTGTGCTTGGAGTCTTTCAAGGGTCTATTACAATTTGTAACTAAAAGTGTAGATATAATGCCTTATGTTCTGGTATAGGATGTCCTGTTGTTCTTTAAACATAGCTACATTTGTATGTAATTAAACCTGTATAATTAAAGATAGATTGGGTAGATAATTGGTATCATTAATTGATCTAGTTTTGAATTAAACCTTTTAGTAAGGATCTGCTTTGTTGTGAAATCGCAGCCACATTTTCTTTTTAGCCTTGAATTGGGAAGAGTAGGAACTCGGAAATCAGTGTTTTTTGCTGGTTGTCCTTATTGGGAAGATTACCTGCACTTTGTCCTGGTGACACCTTCAGGAAATAAAGGGAACAAGGAGACAGGTGGCAATAGAAAACCTAACAGGCTATACCTTTCTGCCAGTCTAAATGTAAAGATATTTGACTGGAGTGCCGCAATTGAAGCAGTTTCATGAACTTGGTCAACGTGACCCTGTTCCCTACTGGGTTACTTATGAAAGAAGGTCAACCCTGTAAAAGAAGCGCATCTATAATTCGCGAAATGCCACCACTTCCTCCCAGGCTTTGCAGGCAGTCCACACCTCCCAGTGAACACCTGCTCCTCAGTGGTTCCTCTCGCTGGCTCATACAACACTACAGGGCATACTAGCCAGCAGAAGGAACTACTGTGTGCAGCAGGGGTGGCAGGTATTCGATCCACCTAGAAGGGTTTAATATATGAGGAGCATAAAAAGTTTGAAGACCTGGCCTGATGGAAAGGTTATTACCGTATTTATAGGCTTCTTTTACATAGCGCATCCCCAGCAGGAGTCGTTGGCTTTGAACGTTTCCACACTTAGTGCACACGCAGGCAGGCACACAGTATTTTCCTCTCTCTGGCTCGAGTGATCAGTCTAGGGGTGTCTTTTTATTGCTGAGTAGAACTTGGATGGGTATGGTAAAGGCACAGGATACCCCAAAAGAACTGAAATAACTTAGGACTCTTCTCTTTTCACTATCCTGGCAGAGAACTTCCACAGGGTTACTACTTGCTAGGAGAAATGCTTAGTACTTGTTTTGAGAATTGCAAACCGTCTCTAGGGTAAAAAAAACTTAGGTCTGTACTCACAATGCCACAGCTTAATCAGCTGCCACCTTCTGATATTCACTGGGCGCTGCTTAGTGAGGGCGAAACAGACTCACGATACCACCAACTCCACTTGGTATCCTCCAGAGTGCTTCTCCAGGCCATAAAAGAGAAACTCAAGAATTTAGAGGATAGCCCCCCCCCAAAACTGAGCTATGGCTGGGACCTCAATGAACCCAGATCAGTGTTCCAGCAGACTGCCCAGAGGGCAGAGTACCTCAGACAGAGGACTCCTTTGGTAGAGCTAATCGAGGTTCAAGGACCCTTCTGCTCTAGGCTTCAGACAATTTGGGATCTCCAACCACCTTCTGGACACACCTCTCCAGGGATTGGCTGGGTTTCCATAAATATTCAAGCTACTCTCCCATTATTCCTCCCATTGTAGTTCTAGAAACCTTCTAGAATGTAGGGGGAAGCCATTGGACCAGCAGCATGTGAGGCACTGAGCAGGCAAGAACAGTCAACCTCTACTCCACCTATTACAGAGGAGCTAAACTAAATTTGCCAACCATCTTATACTAACTAGGAGGGTGCTAAATACAGGGTGGCCTTCTATTATAAGTGTCCAGTGGTGAAAAGATGTTGGCAAAGCCTTGGCCTTCTGGGTTCCGTCCCTCCATCACCAATGGGAGCTCTCCTCAATACCCTCTGCTTCTTATTGGTGAGATACGTCAGTCCTCCCCAACACAAAATTCAATGCCTGGAGCCTAATCAAGTAATTAGCAGGCTCAGACACAACAGCAGATAAGGCCAAAAATTGGGGCATTGAGCTCTTTCTGACTCTATCCAGAACAAAGATATGAAAATTAAAGGGTCATCAACAACAGTGAAGGACAAGCAGGTTATTGAAATCTGGTGCTAGGATTCTGACACCCTAGGTGAAGCCCCATTTTGCGCCCCACCCTTGGCTCCACCCCTGACTCCATCCCCTTTGCCCTGCCCATGTAGTTGTTGGGGGCCTCTCAACCTATTTATTCAACCGTGGTCTGCTGGCCCACACCTGTGCCTTTGGACCGGGCCTGAAGACAAATATTGGCGGCACCGGCTCGCTTCCTCACGCCAGCCTTGGTCCGCAGATGTACAGACAGGCTGGGGCAGTATACGAAGAGGCGGCCTCGCTTATGTCGGGGTTGCAGAAGGCCTGCTGGGGTGCACGGAGCAGCTGCAGGCGTCGGCCAGGCAATCCTAGAACCAGAGCAGGAACAGAAGGGCCACAGAGGCCAGAAGGAAACCGGGGCCGGCCGCATTCTCAAGCGGCATGTGGATCCCGGCGAGAGCAGTCTGCAGATCGGTGTCTCGGGAGCTATGTAGGCTCGGGGAGATCAGACACCTCCTGGGCGCTCCGCCAGGACCCTCCATACTGCAGACACGAGCCACCTGTCATCCCGGGAGGAGGGGGAAGGGAGGACAGACAGACAGATTTGGGCAACTTCCCTAATTTCTGGGGAGACACATGGAGAGCGGTCCCTATAGGACTGTCCATCACCATTGAGAGGGAGCTTTTCACAACTGGAAGTCCCCTTTCCTTCCCGGACTGTCCCACACAGCCGAACAATGAGGAGGAGGCACCTCTGGCGCCCCCGACTGGTGTGCGCTCTAGGCCAGCATCTACCTTGCCTATAGGTAGCGCCGGCCCTGCTTCCTGGCTCTACCTAACACCAAGGAATGAACTATATAACAGACATGCGACCATGTACAGAGAGCACATAACTGATGCCAGGGGGCCTCTTTATGCACCCAGCACTGCTAAATAGGACCCCTACCAGCATTGGTTGTCCAGTATATTATGGGAATGCACCTTTATGCCCAATAGCTGCCTACGACCCACTTCACACACTGACACTGGAATACTTCCAATAACAACACATCCACCCAGAAGCCAAGTTACATATACAAATCCCAAATGATGGCATGGTACATAAGGCACTTTGTAAAAACTCCATAAACTCAAACCTGGTTTAATAGTGCCTTATAGCTGGTATTGGGGGGGGTGTAGTCTGTGTGAGGAATAGTGCCCTATCGTTGGTATCAGTGGGAGGAATAGTGTCCCATTTTTGGATTCAGTGGGAGGAATAGTACCCTATCATTGGTGTCAGTGGGAGGAATAGTGCCCCATCATTGGTGTCAGTGGGAGGAATAGTGCCCCATCATTGGTGTCAGTGGGAGGAATAGCGTCCCATCATTAGATTCATTGGGAGGAGTAGTACCCCATGATTGGTATCGTTGGAAGGAATAGTGCCCCATGACTGGTGTCAGTGGAAGGAATAATGCCCCATCATTGGTGTCAGTGGGAGGAATAGTGCCCCATCATTGGATTCAGTGGGAGGAATAGTGGCCCATCATTGGTGTCCACAAAAGAAATAGTGCCCCAGTGTTGGTGTCAGTGGTAGGAATGGTGCCTCATTGGTGATTGTGGAAGAATTAGTTCTTAATATCAGTGGGAGGAACAATGCCCCAAGGGCTGGATAAAGGTAAGCAAAGGGCCACATCTGGCCCACGGGCCGCAGTTTGGAGACCATTGGCCTAGAAACTGGCCATTAATGTTTTCTTTTAACATTCGGCTCCTATTGACTTCAAAGGAGTTGGGATTAAGTTCCACTGAACCCACCTCTGTCCCCTTTTTTCTTCCTTAGTTGTCCCTCTTTCTTCCCTGATGTTTGGACCTTCTTATAAATAAATGTATTGTTTAGCTACAGTTGTATACAGCAATAAACTTTTCATCCATCCTTTAAATGATTGCATTTGCTATTTTGGAAATATTTAAAGGAAAATAGAGATAAAAAAAAAATACTTCTGGGTTTAATAAATCATCTTTGTGTATTGGTTGTTGGTGATCCAGGTAACTTCAGGCGGGACCTTTGCACCTTTGCCTCATTAATGTGTGCTATATAAGGTGGTGTTCCTGTTTGTGATCTCAGGAAGTCGGGAGGTATACGGGAGGCGTTGACTTATTTGTATGGATGAAAACTGAGTCAGTTTTTTGTCAGATGACTTTCTGTATTTGTGATTTATCAGAAGTCAACTTACATTCATTTTCGTTTCTGGCTCATCTGAAACATGGCATCTGCTGACCTGAGACACGAGCTGAACTGCTCCATCTGCCTGGAAGTTTATAGGGATCCTGTAACTCTGAGCTGTGGACATAGTTTCTGCTTGACCTGTATCCATCGTCTAATTAAACAGGATGGAACCAAAATTCATACCTGTCCACAATGCAGGCATCGATCCAAAGCACCACTTAAGAAGAACATTGTCCTCAGTAGAATAGCTGAGAGATTCCATAGTGGTCAACCAGATGAGGATGGGAAGGTCGTCTCCTGTACCTACTGCGACTTCCCTGTACCGGCCGAAAAGTCTTTGTCAAGATTGTGAGACCTCCCTGTGCGCCAATCACCTGAGGAAACACAAACAAGACGGTGGAGCACACTTTACTGCCACCAACGGCTGATCTCGGAAAGAGAAGGTGTCCTGTCCATGGGAAGGTCTTGGAATATTATTGCACCGAGGACTCTGTGTGTGTCTGCGCTTCTTGCAGGTGGGATGGAGAACACACAGGACACCAGGCTGGGTCCCTGGAGGAGGCCGCCAAGAAGAAACTGAAACCTGTGCTGGAGAAGGTGACTTTGGAGCGCGAAAAGCTTGAGAAGAAAGTCCAGAGTCTGCAGGAACGCAGGACAAAAGCTCAAGAAGTGGCCGCCAAAGCAAAACAGAGAATCACTGCCGAGCTTAGCAACATCAAGAAGCAGCTGGAAGATCTGGAGAAGATGGTTCTCGATGACATCTCCAGGTGGCAAATGCAGATTTCACAGACGGTCCAACAGTTGGAAACAAGAAAGGACCATCTGTCCAGAAAGATAAGTCACTTTGAGGGGCTGCGAGACCTGGCTGACCCTCTAAGTGTCCTACAAGACCAGGAATTAGACTTGTATGACACTGAGGAGGCACTTCCCGATGACCTGGAATTTCCTGATCTCCAGGAGGATCTGATCTCAAACACGTTACATAAATTATCCGATATAGTAACAAGGGCAAAGATGTGGATACAAAAACCTGCAGACATAATGCTAGACGTCAGCACAACCGCTAATAATCTCTGTATATCAGATGACTTAAAAAAGTGCTTCTGGACCGAGCTAGAACTGCCTTATCCAAAACCACCAGAGAGACTTCAACACTGTGGGGTTCTAAGTCTCAGCAGCTTCTCCTCTTGGCGGCATCACTGGGAGGTGGACACCAGCCAGTCGAATAGCTGGAAAGTCGGAATGTGTTACCCCAGCATCAACAGGATCAACCGTATCAGTATGATTGGACAGGACAAGGACTCCTGGTGCTTACGGAGGTGGAAGGAGGACTATACCATGATGCATGACGGTAAACATATCCATTTATCTCATGAGCCTTCCAGCCATAAATTCCAGATCTATCTGGATTATGAGGCCGGCCAGCTCTCCTTCTATGAGCTGGGAGACCGGATCAGGCATTTGCACACCTTTAAGACCACCTTCTCAGAGCCCCTCCATGCTGTGCTTGGAGTCTTTCAAGGGTCAATTACAATTTGTAAATAGAGATGTAGATATGGTGACTTATGGGACAGTATGTTCTGGTACAGGACATCCTGGTACTCTCTAAAAATTGCAATGAATGGGCAGCGCTTCCAAAGCGCCTGAAAAATGATTCGGAAGCACTGCAACACGGGGAGTTTTTAACCAGTTTTTTGGGGGGGTTAAAAGCGCCCGCTAGTGGCCAAAAAACAGCGGTAAAGCGCCGCTTTACTGGGAACGCACAGGCAGCCCCAGTACGAAAGGGGTCTAAGTGGGAAAGGAGCCTTTCAATGGGCCGCCCTATGCAACATTTATTCGATGCAAAAAAAAAAAAAAAGAACCTCCTGCACCTTTTTTTTTGGGCAACGAGCGTCACGTGAATTTTTATATTTTTTTTCATGCTTTAATTTCAATGCAGGTTCGTAGTGTAACACAATCGTGTTCGGGGGTGCCATAGAAATATAATGGCACCCAAATGCGCAGCACACATTTTTTTTTTCACCACTTTTTTGCCCAATTTGGGAATTGCGGGCAAAATCGCGTGAATTCTGCCCACGATTCCAAATCGCAAGGTGTGAATAGGGCCTGAAAGAAGCATACAGAGGAAAATTGGACTTTAAGGGGATACATGGTTGTTAAAGGTCTCCTAATTTTAATTAACCACCTCAGCTTTAGAAGATTTATCCCCCCCCAGGCCATTTTTTTTATGACACAGAACTGCGTTATTTTAACTAACAATTGCGCCGTCCTGCGACACTGTAACCAAAAAATATCGATGTCCTTTTTTTTCCCCACAAATAGAGCTTTCTTCTGGTGGTATTTGATCATCTCTGTTGTTTTTATTTTTTGCCCTATAAAGAAAGAAAAAGAGCAGCAGGATACATTTTGTTATTTATAATGTGACTGATTATTGTTCAATCCTCATGTATGATGGATGCAATTCATCGTCTGATATCTCCTTCTTTTATGTTTGGATGTATAGTCACTCTCTGTATATAACATAGGTTTGTTTAAAAAAAAAAAAAAGACAAAAAAAAAATGTTTTTTTACTGCTCTAAAGCTTATTATTATTATTGGACTTTTTTAATTTCTTCTTTATTTATTGTATAAACATTATTAGCGCTGCAAATATTGTTTCTATCTATCTATCTATCTATCTATCTATCTATCTATCTATCTATCTATCTATCTATCTATCTATCTATCTATCTATCTATCTATCTACATACATACACATACATATACACATATATAGATAGATGTATATAGATAGATGTATATAGATAGATAGATCACGTATTTTATTTATATATATATATATATATATAATACGCGATCCAACTGGTTATTTAGAGAAACCTGCATCTAAATAAAAAAAGGCAAAAGATGTAAAAAAAAAAAAAAAGAAAATTTAATTTAATAAAATACATAAAAAGAAAATAAAAAAAATTAAAAGCACCCCGTTCCTCCCAACGCATACACGCAAACTGCAAACACTTATGCATCTCCATCTTTTATATTTTGTCAATAAATTGGATATTATGTTGTCTTTGTGTGCGTTGGAATTCATTTTAGTGCAGTTTTTTTTTTTGAAAATTTGTGTTTGATAAATGCCTGTCAATGAACTATAAATGAAAATTATGCAACATAAAAAATTACAATGCCCACCATTTAAATTTACAGGATCTCCGCTTTCAGAAAATATAGAATGTTTGGGGGTTCTAAAGTAATTCTCTAGCAAAAAAAAAAAATGCTAAATTTTTAACGTGTGTGTAAATTTTTTTTTTTTAAACTGTCCCAGACAGCAGGGGGTCAAAGTGACACTAAACATACCTAATCTGTCCACTAATTAATGGCCCAGTCATCTACTTTTCATGAAACTGTGTTTTCTTGTAACATCCTCTGTGAGCGCCTGAACTTCTCCTATTCCCCCTCACTTCTTTTTTTGGAATGATCGGCGGATGTTAGTTGTGGTCATGTACATCGCTCCAGTGTTGGGACAAGGCCATCTAGAGCCCAGGTGAACGTGCCAAATTGCACCCCCCCCCCCCTCCTCCCCCCCAAGATGTATGAGTATTATGTGTCAGCGAAAAATCCCCTCCCCCCCCCCAAAAAAAAAAAATTAAGCCCTAATCTGCATGCTCACACCTCAGACTAAATTCCCCCCTCCCAGTACAAATCCACCCCCTGCTAAATTCCCCCATCAAGCCCAAATCTTTCCCCCCCAGCTCAAATCCTCTCTTCTCTCCTCATATGCCCCCAACACAAGTCCCCCCCCGAAAAAAAAACATTCCCCCTTAGCACTAAACCTCTATCCCTCAAATTTCACCTCCAGACACAAACCCCCAATCCTAGCGTAACCCCCCCCCCCCATTCTCCCTTCCAGCACAAACTCCCCTCCCCCAATCCTCCATCCTAGCACAAATCCCCCCCCCACTCCAAATCCTTCCTTCCAGCACAACCCCCCCCCCCATCCTCCCTTCCAGCACAAATCCCCCCCCCAATCCTCCATCCTAGCACAAATCCCCCCCCACTCCAAATCCTCCCCTCCAGGCACAAACCCCCCAATCCTAGCACACCCCCCCATCCTCCCTTCCAGCACAAACTCCCCTCCCCCAATCCTCCATCCTAGCACAAATCCCCCCCCACTCCAAATCCTCCCTTCCAGCACAACCCCCCCCCCATCCTCCCTTCCAGCACAAATCCCCCCCCCAATCCTCCATCCTAGCACAAATCCCCCCCCACTCCAAATCCTCCCCTCCAGGCACAAACCCCCCAATCCTAGCACACCCCCCCCCATCCTCCCTTCCAGCACAAACTCCCCTCCCCCAATCCTCCATCCTAGCACAAATCACCCCCCCCCCCACTCCAAATCCTCCCCTCCAGGCACAAACCCCCCAATCCTAGCACACCCCCCCCATCCTCCCTTCCAGCACAAACTCCCCTCCCCCAATCCTCCATCCTAGCACAAATCACCCCCCCCCCCACTCCAAATCCTCCCCTCCAGGCACAAACCCCCCAATCCTAGCACAACCCCCCCCCCCCCCTATCCTCACTTCCAGCACAAACTCCCCTCCCCCAATCCTCCATCCTAGCACAAATCACCCCCCCCCCCCCCACTCCAAATCCTCCCCTCCAGGCACAAACCCCCCAATCCTGGCACACCCCCCCCCCATCCTCCCTTCCAGCACAAACTCCCCTCCCCCAATCCTCCATCCTAGCACAAACCCCCCCCCCACTCCAAATCCTCCCCTCCAGGCACAAACCCCCCAATCCTGGCACACCCCCCCCCCCATCCTCACTTCCAGCACAAACTCCCCTTCCCCTAATCCTCCATCCTAGCACAAACCCCCCCCCCCCCCACTCCAAATCCTCCCTTCCAGCACAAATCTCCCCCCCATTCCCCCTTCCAGCACAAATCCCCCCATCCTCCATCCTAGCACAATTCCCCCCCCCCATCCTCCCTTCCAGCACAAACTCCCCTCCCCCAATCCTCCATCCTAGCACAACCCCCCCCCCCACTCCAAATCCTCCCTTCCAGCACAAATCTCCCCTCCCTCCCCAATCCACCCTTCCAGCACAAACTCCCCTCCCCCAATCCTCCATCCTAACACAAATCCCCCCCCCCATCCTCCCTTCCAGCATAAACTCCCCTCCCCCAATCCTCCCTTCCAGCACAAATCCTCCCCCCCCCATCCTCCCTCCCAGCACCTCCCCCCCCCCCTCCCATCTCCCTTCCTAGCACATATATCCTCCAATCATCCCTACTAGCACAAATACCCCTCCTCTCCCTGAAATAAAATTCCCCCCTCCAGCACTAATCTCCTACCCCTCAAATTTCCCCTCCAGGCACAAACTCCCCTCCTCCAATCCTCCATCCTAAGATTCCTAGCATATATCCCCCCCACTCCAAATCCTCCTCTCCAACATGAATCCCCCCCCCCTAATATATCTCCCCTCTACCATATGAATTTTATAGCACAACCCCCCCCCCTTCCCCCAGCACACATCCTCTTCCTCATCCTTGTCCCAACACAAATTCCCCCCCAATTCACCATTCATAGCACACCTCCCTAAATTTGCCCTCCTAGAACAATTCTCACCCTCTGACGCCCCCCCCCCCCCAAAAAAAAAAAAATTCCACTTCTCATTACAAAATCCCCCCCCCCCCCCTTGTCCCGAGCCTGCACTGCTATGTGAATTACATCTCCCATAGTCCATCTAAGGAGGGGGTGAGACAGGGTGACCCCATTTCTACAAAGAGGGGGGCCATGGAGGACGCTCGTATCCGCCTGCTAACAGGAAGTCACATCACAGCAGCAAAAAATAGAAGGACTTTGGATATTTAATGGAGGCCGAGAGTAGAAGAAGAAGAAAAGAGGAAGAGGAAGAGGAAGAGGAAGAGGAAGAGGAAGAAGAAGAAGAAGAAGAGACAATTCATACTTATCACTTTACCCACTTTATAGAACTCTACATGTTATACATAAATATGTCCAGCAGGTGTCAGTGTTGGCTATATAAAAACCTCATAGAAACAGACAGAAGAAATGAAGTAGTTGGAAGTTTTGTCTGCTGTGCGAAGTCCTAAAAATGTCCTTTATTACATCATCAGATGTGGCGGCTGCATTCCTTTTCTTTTTTAGGCTCTTTTCACCTCTGTTCTCACCCGGTGATTTGGCCAGTAACACACCTCCTGTATTAGAGCCCCCCCCATCTGGATGAAGGGGCACAGGGGAAACCTTTGGACAGCAGCATTGTCAGTATGGGGGCGGGGGGAAGGGAGTGTACTAGCAGATTTAGATACACTAGCACATAGAAGCCAAACTCCAGTTCGCACTTTCTAATCAGTTTGGTTCCTTCTGGGGATAAAGGTTTTACATCAATAGCTGATCATTGTAAAGCACCTCCGTCAGTGGTAAATGGTTTGTCTCATTCCTGTCACTGATACGTTCCATAAGAGAGCTTGTTCTTTTGAAGAAAAAAAAAAAAACAGACTTACTGGCTGGATCACCAGATGAAAATAAGAAAGAAAACCTAAAAAAAAAAAAAGAAAGTAAACTAATGCCCCCATCACATCTAAGAATTGGGAAGCTGCAGTATAACAATTGTTTGCTTTTTGGTTCAATACCACTTTAAGCCATTCTGTATATTAACCCCCCCCCCCCCCCCCATGGTCACCGGTGTCTCCCAGCCCTTTAAGGGGTTTTAAGATGCCTGAAGGTGGGGGCAGGGTTTATGATCATGTGACCCCCGTGATTGGCTGTCACGTGATCGCTTTCCATCAGCCGTCGGTAACTGTGGCGGGAGCACACGGGGAGCACACGGGGAGCGCGATCTGGGCACAGCTGTGTGTGAGGGGCCTCAGTGCCGAGCGTGAAGGGGTTAAAATGTATCCAATCTGCACCTTTTGGGTCCGTTAAATATGCCATGGAAAGCGTCTTGTTATATCTGCTGATACCCGATTCCTGTGCTGCATTGAAACCTCAACCCCTGTCCTGTTCTCCTCTGTGAACTACAGAACCCCTCCCCCCTCCTGTGTTATGTAGATGAGGAGAGGGGGAGGTGTTCTGCAGTCCCGTCCTAGGGTGACAACGCTTCATAGAATACCATACACTGAGTGAGTGTTGTCACCAGGGGCATTGATAGGTCTACAAAAGATCTGGGGCTAGAGCCCATAGCAGCGTAGTAAAGAAAGTCATACGCTTGGGCGGGCATACACATGTATATACAGCAATATACGTGTGTGTGTATATTCCCAGAGAGCCCCCCACTTACATCAGGGTCCCCAGAGAGCCCCCCCTCCCCTTGGCAACCCCTGCAGAGACTCGGGGCTATGGGCTTCAGATTCTGGGCTATAGCCCCAAAAGCCACCCCCTAGCGACGCCACTGGTTGTCACCCTAGGACAGGAAGTGCGTTGCTGCTACACAAAATACTCGTTGATCCCGCCCAGAAATTTCAGGATCTTTGCTGCTTCCTGTGAGTTGAACCCGAGATCACAAACGTCGTTATCCTCCTTCCAACTTCAAGCTATCATCTACACGAAGGGGGGGGAGGGGGACATGGGGAACCTCCAGCTGTTGTGGAACTGCATTTCCCATGAGGCATTGCAAAGCCTGGCAGTTACAATTACTCCCAGAGGCATGATGGGACTTGTAGTTCTGTAACAGCCAGAGGTCCCCCCCGGGTTGCCTACCCCTGGTCTACAGTATATAAAACGACAGATTTCCTCTGTAGCAAAAGTGAGGAGGTGTTTGTAGTCCAAATCCAGGAGAGCAGCCTGGGGTGAGACAGCCGTGACAGACGCTAGAAATACAGCGCAGTGGGCGTGGTCACTCTAGGACAGGAAGTGCGTTACTGGCAGGATCACCAGGTGAAAATATAAAGGGAAAAAAAAAGAAAACGAATGCAGCCACCACATCTAAGGACCGGTAAACTGTAATGTATTCCATTTCTGTTCTTGGGTTTAGATGCACTTTAATGCCACTTAAAAAAGATTAATTTACAGCCAGTAATCATTTTATAAGCCCCCCCCCCCCCCCCAAAAAAAAGGATTTCCATTTATTGCAATCATGGCAGCTGTAGTCATCCTGAACCCCCCCACCCCGCCCCACTCCGCCCTTCCCCGCCCTGCCCCACCCCGCCCACCCCATCCTGGAAACCCCACCCTGCCACGCCCCATCCTGAAAAACCCCGCCCGCCCTGCCCTGCCCCGCCTACAACTATAATTGATAACCAGGCTCTTCCAGAAGTCAGCACAGAGCCGGCAGCACAGAATGTGACATCCCCCGCAGCATCCTTAGGTGTGCTGCACTGGGACTTTCATTTGGGTGCATGGGGGGGAGGGGTACCACCAGGGGGCGAGCCAAACAAAACTCTCATCTCACTTTATTGTTAAAATATATATTTTTTCTTTATTTTAGAATCAACCGGTGACTTCTTCCAGCCAGGAGTAACCTGCAATATAAAAATGGGGAACGGTCAATTATTATTATTATTATTATTATTATTATTATACAGGATTTATATAGTGCCAACAGTTTGCTCTGCGCTTTACAACATGAGGGCAGACAGTACACTTACAATACAAATCAGTACAGGAGGAATCAGAGGGCCCTGATCAGAGGAGCTTACAATCTAAAAAAATTTTCCGAAGTTACGAATTTATTTCAATTTACGAATTTTGATCATAACGAATGACCTCAAAAACGAAAAAAAAAAACGGATAAAACGAAAACAAACTAATTTTTCGGCAGGGCACGTGTCTAATGCAGTCCCTACCGTCTACTATAACTCTATACAATATATTGCTTGGTTCTGGGTTTCTACTCTGGAACATTAGCCTTGTTGAGTCCATACGCACCTGTAGATGAGAGACACCAAGATGGCGGCAGAGGCAGGGCCCACCCAGTACACCCAGTGGTAATCCCAATTACCAGAGACAACAGCGGGACCCAGAGCTCGAGCTGGGTTCAGACAGGAGCCGGAGATGGAGCCCCTGCAAGACCAGAAGACATTGACAAGGCCAGTTAATGAGAAGCTCTTCCCCTTTCTTACCCTGAGCTTCTGTTACATTGTATTATTCCTGATATACACCAATTAGTAGAGCATGATGACCACCCACCTCATATCATGTAGCTCTTCCTTTTGCTGCCAAAACATCCCTGACCCGTCAAGGTATGGACTCCACTAGACCTCTGAAGGTAAGATCTGATATCTGGCAACAAGCCGTCAGTAGCAGATCCTTTAAGTCCTGTAAGCCGGAAGTAGGGGCCTCCATGGGTCAGATTTGTTTTTTCAGCACCTCCCACAGATGCTCGATTGGATGGAGATCTGGGGAATTTGGAGGCCAAGGCAACACCTCAAACTTGTTGTTGTGTCCCTCAAACCATTGAATTCATCAGATCAGGCCACCTTCTTCTTTTGCTCTGTGGTCCAGTTCTAATGCTCATGTGGCCATTGTAGACACTTTTGGCTGTGGACACGGCTCAGAATAGGCATTCTGACAGGTCTGCGGCTACACAGCCCCATACACAACAAACTGTGATACCCTGTGTGTTCTGACACCTTTCTATCACAACCAGCATTACCTTTTTCAGCAATCTGAGCTCCAATAGCTCTTTTATTGGATCAGACTCTACAGATCATCCTTGGCTCCCATGTGCATCAATGAACCTTCACTCCTGACATGGTTATGCAATAGAGTTTTGTCTGTCAGCTTACCTGTCTCCATGTGTTCATCTCTAGAGACCAGCTGCCTCTCACCTGACGGCTTTTATAATCTCTCCTCTAGCATGACTCCACCCCAGCTCCTATCAGAGAACTCTATATTAACCTCTGCAATGCAGGGCAGCCCTGCTGATCAACCTATGTGTGTTTTGGCTTCCTGTTTCCTGCCTGCCATGTGCACTACACTTGTTTCTGTTACCGACCTTGGCGTGTTCTCAACTACTCCTTTCTGCTCGTGACTCTGACTTTTGGCGTGTCCCCGACTATCCCTGTTTGCCTGTGACCCTGAACCTTTGGCGTGAACTCTGTTGTCCTTGTCTGCTTGTGGCCCCGACCTTGGCTTATTCCCTTACTATCCCTATCCTCCTGTTGCCTACTGTGGGTGTGAGCTGGGGGACCCTGGGGGTCGCGACCTAGAGCCAGATGCAGCCCAGTCCATCCTCACCACTAGAGGCTCTGGTGAACACCTGCTGGCTCTTAGACTCCACGCCCTAGGGAATCTTATGCTCTGACCCTGGTGGGATCTATGTTGGTGTTACAGCGGCCCTGCCTCCCTTACTACCCTGACTCCCATCTGCAGCAGTCAGCCATAGGGTCCACTACCTTGAGGTGCACTCCTGATCCCAACGGTGTGCAGCTGTCACCTAGCCTTAAGGTGACCTGACACCTCCTCACCTCCATCAATGAGTCTTCCCTCCCAACCTCCATCTATGAGCCTTTCCTCCCCCCCTCCATCAATAAGTCTTCACTCCCTACATCCATCTATGAGCCTTCCCTCCCTCACCTCCATCAATGAGCCTTCCCTCCCCACATCCATCAATGAGCCTTTCCTCCCCACCTTCATCAACGAGTCTTCCCTCCCCACCTCCATCTATGAGCCTTTCCTCCTCCCCTCCATCAATAAGTCTTCACTCCCTACATCCATCTATTGCCATGCTGTTATGAACATGTGTACATAGTGTATGTGTTGAGTGTTATGTATTGATATACACCCTGTATTGGAGCTCATTCTTTTTAACCAGTGTGTTGAAGCTACTTTTGTATAATAAAATTTATAATTTTTTTACACATTGGCCTTCTACCCTCTTTTTTGCTGCCTAAAAACCCCATCTGGGGAATCTGTTCCTTTTTGTCTCTATCACCAGGGGTGAGCAGCACTCCCTTTCCTTCCCTGTGTCCCCCCTTTTTTCTACATCCATCTATGAGCCTTCCCTCCCCACCTCCATCAATGAGCCTTTCCTCCCCACCTTCATCAATGAGTCTTCCCTCCCCACCTCCATCAATGAGCCTTCCCTCCCCATCTCCATCAATGAGCCTTCCCTCCCCACCTCCATCAATGAGCCTTCCCTCCCCATCTCGATCTATGAGCCTTCCCTCCCCACCTCCATCAATGAGCCTTTCCTCCCCACCTTCATCAATGAGTCTTCCCTCCTCACCTCCATCAATGAGCCCTCCCTCCTCACCTCCATCAATGAGTCTTCCCTCCCCACCTCCATCAATGAGCCTTCCCTCCAAATCTCCATAAATGAGCATTCCATCCCCATCTCCATCAATGAGCCTTCCCTCCCCACCTCCATCAATGAGCCTTCCCTCCCCAACCTACATCAATGAGCCTTCCCTCCCTATCTCCATCAATGAGCCTTCCCTCCCTCACCTCCATCAATGAGCCTTCCCTCCCCACTTCCATCAATGAGCCTTTCCTCCCCACCTTCATCAATGAGTCTTCCCTCCTCACCTCCATCAATGAACCTTCCCTCCTCACCTCCATCAATGAGTCTTCCCTCCCCACCTCCATCAATGAGCATTCCATCCCCATCTCCATCAATGAGCATTCCATCCCCATCTCCATCAATGAGCATTCCATCCCCATCTCCATCAATGAGCCTTCCCTCCCCACCTCCATCAATGAGCCTTCCCTCCCCAACCTACATCAATGAGCCTTCCCTCCCTATCTCCATCAATGAGCCTTCCCTCCCTCACCTCCATCAATGAGCCTTCCCTCCCCACCTCCATCAATGAGCCTTTCCTCCCACCTCCATCAATGAGCCTTCCCTCCCCATCTCCATCAATGAGCCTTCCCTCCCCACCTCCATCAATGAGCCTTCCCTCCCCATCTCCATCAATGAGCATTCCCTCCCCACCTCCATCAATGAGCCTTCCCTCCCCACCTCCATCAATGAGCCTTCCCTCCACACCTCCGTCAATGAGCCTTCCCTCCCACCTCCATCAATGAGCCTTCCCTCCCCACCTCCATCAATGAGCCTTCCCTCCACACCTCCATCAATGAGCCTTCCCTCCTCACCTCCATCAATGAGTCTTCCCTCCCCACCTCCATCAATGAGCCTTCCCTCCCCACCTCCATCTATGAGCCTTTATCTCCCCACCCCCATCAATGAGCCTTCCCTCCCCACCTCCATCAATGAGCCTTTATCTCCCCACCCCCATCAATGAGCCTTCCCTCCCCACCTCCATCAATGAGCCTTCCCTCCCCACCTTCATCAATGAGCCTTTCCTCCCCAAGTCTGAATTTCCGAATTTTCAAATTTTCAAATTTTCAAATTTACAAATTTCAATCATAACGAATGACCCGAAAAATGGAAAAACAAATGAAATAAAAACAAACAAATTTTTCGGCAGTGCACATGTCTACTGCCAGAGTACCTGGACAGTGGCTGCATCTGATTGGATGCTGATGCTGTTCAGATGACAATTCTCCATCTGGCTCTTTTCAGTCAAAGTCAGGAGGGCGGCAACAGGGTGACCCAGGGAGCGAAGTCCGGTCAGTTCAGTGTATGGTCATCTTTAAAGAGGTGGCACCAAAACATCTTTGCATATAGATTCTACATGCATAATTAATTTACAAGTTTCTAATATTTTGTTTCTGGTCTCTTATATTTGCTTGAGCACTCCCGTAACGACATCTCTGCTCTTACTTTCCTAGTTCTTCAGCAAGGTGAGTGAGACTCCCTCCCCCCCCAGGTGAAGCTAGTAGGTGACTCAGGCGGCAAGACTCCACCTTTATCGAGAATATGATTTTTTAAAGGACAAAGATTGTAAGAAAAAGTAAGTCCCTCCTATTTGTTTTTCACAATTACCCCGCCAGAATTCCAGTGATGACGGTAAAGCCGATGGAATACGAGGCGAGCGGAGTCCGGCTACGCTCCCCCACCGCCCCCATCACCACGGTGAAGACTAAGAAGAAGCTGAAGACTATCTCCACTCCAACCGCCTTGCCCACGGAAGTGTCCACGTCCACCAGGCAGGCCGCTCCGCTGTGATTCATGAAGGACTCCTCGTCCGCCAGGCCCTAGAAGAAAAAAATTATAAACACTCAGGGGGGGGGGTCTACTTATAACAAAAATCATTCTGCGAATGGCTCAAGCCTTCACATGGATGTCACCAATAATCCCCGTAATTAATACATTTATTTCCTATGATCGTCAGCTCCATCTAGTGTCTGTAATGCAGTATTTTCCTGAAAATGGTAGTTCAGGAAAACATCACATTGTGGCCACTAGAGGGAGGAAAATAAACATATTTGTCAGAATAGGGGATTATTGGTGAGGACTTTGCAAATGCTTTAGATATTTTTATAGAGTCCCTTTAAAGTAAATGTAAATGCTAAAAATGAAAGTGGTTCTAAAGGCTCAAAGTTTTTGTTTACCGTCATTCATTAAATGCAAGAAGGTAAAAAAAAAATTCTTTTGTGTGCCGCTCCCCCCGCTAATACTTTACCTGAGCCCAATCGTGATCCAGCGTTGTGCACGAGAGCCTCCGCTACCCAGGGATTATCCCTCCTCATTGACTGAGTCAATCGCAGCCAGTGAGCCAATGAGGAGAGAGCGGGGGCGGGGTTGAGCCGAGGCTCCATGTCTGAATGGACACACAGAGCAGCAGCTCAGCTCGGGTGCGCTCATAGCAAGCTGCTGGCTGTGGGGGGGGGCACTGGGCAGGAGGAAGGGGCCAGGAGCGCCAGTGTGGGACCTGAGAAGAGGAGGATCTGGGCTGCTGTGTGCAAAACCATCACAGAGCCGGTAAGTATAACGTGTTTGTTCATGTTTGTTTTTTAATTGCCTTTATTATTACTTTAATTTCTCTTATTTCCCATCTCTCGGTCTGTTAAATATACCATTGAAAGGGGCTTTTTTTCTCAGGGAATAGGTGCAGGTACTCCCTCCTTCCAAATCACCCCTTGTCTCCGCCCCCTACCCACCTCTGAGCACTGTCCCTTGGTACTACCCCTTACCCACCTCTGAGCCCCGTCCCTTGATACCACCCCCTACCCACCTCTGAGCACCGTCTCTTAGTACCACACCCTACCCACCTCTGAGCACCGTCCCTTGGTACCACCCCCTACCCACCTCTGAACACTGTCTCTTGGTTCCAACCCCTACCCACCTCTGAGCACCGTCCCTTGGTACCACCTTCTACCCACCTTTGAGCACCGTCTCTTAGTACCATCCCCTACCCACCTCTGAGCACTGTCTCTTGGTACCACCCCCTACCCACCTCTGAGCACTGTCCCTTGGTTCCAACCCCTACCCACCTCTGAGCACCGTCCCTTGGTACCACCCCCTACCCACCTCTGAACACTGTCTCTTGGTTCCAACCCCTACCCACCTCTGAGCACCGTCCCTTGGTACCACCTTCTACCCACCTTTGAGCACCGTCTCTTAGTACCATCCCCTACCCACCTCTGAGCACTGTCTCTTGGTACCACCCCCTACCCACCTCTGAGCACTGTCCCTTGGTACCACCCCCTACCCACCTTGGAGCACCGTCCCTTGGTACCACCCCCTACCCACCTTGGAGCACCGTCCCTTGGTACCACCCCCTACCCACCTTGGAGCACCGTCCCTTGGTACCACCCCCTATCCACCATGGAGCACAGTCCCTTGGTACCACCCCCTACCCACCTCCGAGCACCGTCCCTTGTACCACCCCCTACCCACCTCTCAGCACCGTCCCTTGGTACCACCCCCTACCCACCTCTCAGCACCGTCCCTTGGTTTCACCCCCTACCCACCTCTGAGCACCGTCCCTTGGTTCCACCCCCTACCCACCTCTGAGCACCGTCCCTTGGTTCCACCCCCTACCCAACTTTCAGTACCACCCCTTTTACAGAACCAAGTCATTTGTATGGAAATTGATACCAATAACAATAAAATAGACCTCCTGCAGCCAACAACAATAGACCCCTCCCCCCAATCAACAATAGACCCCAACAACAATGGATCCACCCAGCAACAATAGATGCCCTCAGCAACAGTAGAGCCACCACAAAAAAATACCACCCATCCCAGCAACAATAGACCCCCACTAGCAACAATAAATCTCCCAGCAGCCAGCAACAATAGACCACTCCCTCAAAAGTAGATCCATTCCAGCAACAATTAACCCCCTCCAGCAACAATAGATCCACCCAGCAAGAATAGATGCCCCCAGAAACAGTAGAGCCACCTCAAAAAAAGAAATACCACCCACCCCAGCAACAATAGGCAACCACTAGAAACAGTAGATCTCCCAGTACCCGGCAACAATAAACCCCTCCCTCAACAGTAGATCCCTCCCACTAACAATTAACCCCCTCCAGCAACAACAGATCTTCCGCAAGCAACAATAAACCTCCCCAGCAACACTAGATCCCCCACAACAATAGACTTCCTTTATCAATAATAGACCCCCATCAACAATAGATCCACCTATCAAGAATAGATAGTCCCCAGCAACAGTAGAGTCACCACCAAAAAAATACCACCCACCCCAGCAACCTTAGACAACCACTAGCAACAATAGATCTCCCAGCAGCTGGAAACAATAAACTCCCAACTCAACAGTAGATCCTGCCCAGAAATTAACCCCCCTTCAGCAAAATAGATCCTCCACTAGCAACAATAAACCTCCCCAGCAACACTAGATTCCACAACAATAGACTTCCATCATCAATAATAGACCCCCAGCAACAATAGATCCACCCAGCAAGAATAGATGGCCCCCAGCAACAGTAGAGCCACCACCAAAAAATACCTCCGGCTCCCCCCAGCAACAATTTACAACCACTAGCAACAACAGATCTCCCAGCAGCCGGGAACAATAGACCACTCCCTCAAAGTTAGACCTATCCCAGAAATTATGAACCCCTCTCCAGCAACAATAGATTCTCCATCAGCAACAATAAACCTCCCCAGCAACACTAGATCCCCCCCACAACAATAGATCCACCCAGCAACCATAGATCCCCTAGCTGCCAGCATCTGTAGACCCCCCGCACACTCTAGTACCCCTTGCCATTACATACACTCTGTGTTAGAGGTTTTAGAAAAAAGCCCGTTGATCCTGCCAGGTGAGCTGATAACTTCCTGCGCTGCCCGGTGAGTGAGTGTTGTCAACCCGAGGACCCCTAACCACCATCCCTACCCACCTCCGAACACCGTCCTTTGGTACCACCCCCTACCCACCTCCGAGCACCATCCCTTGTTACCACCCCCTAACCACCTCTGAGCACCGTCCCTTGGTTCAAATCCCTACCCACCTCTGAGCCCTGTCCCTTGGTACCACCCACTACCCACCTCTGGGGTGTGGTACCCCACAGAGGTGCATATAAAAAGGTGACAATGCAGCAGCACAATAGGGAGCCCCTATAACAGGAAGTACCTGAACAAGGACCTTCATTGGCAGGTTCACCAAGGATTATTTTAATAAAACCTCATATGAGATCTTAGTGATTGAGTATACATTTACTTTACTTCCGCACAGTACAGTGTGTCCTTCTACTGTCCCTTGTGCAGTCCAGAATATTGTCCTCTGGAGGAGTCCATTTTAATTGGTGGCTGAAAGACTTTGTACGGCATAAATAATAAAAACTTATCAGATATTCTTTTCTATAGATGGAAGATCACATTTTTTATGACATTGTACCCACCTTGGCCAAAAGAGCTCCCAGTATGCCGCCCGATAGCTGGCATATCCAATAAGGTACAAGGAGGATGGGAGTGAGACCTCCGCAACAGACCACGCTTAAAGTGACAGCGGGATTGAAGTGTCCTCCACTACAAAAAAAGGAGATTTAGAAATGACCAACATTGGAGATATCACTTACTCTGTGGGGTTTGCTCATTGTAAGTGCATCAGGACAGATGTGCAGCAATTAAAAGTGCAAAGGTATATGTAGATCTTTATATCACTAGAGGGGTCACCAGCTGGAGGAAGGAGGTCCTGATTCCTCTATATAGATCTTTATATCACTAGAGGGGTCACCAGCTGGAGGAAGGAGGTCCTGATTCCTCTATATAGATCTTTATATCACTAGAGGGGTCACCAGCAGGAGGAAGGAGGTCCTGATTCCTCTATATAGATCTTTATATCACTAGAGGGGTCACCAGCAGGAGGAAGGAGGTCCTGATTCCTCTATATAGATCTTTATATCACTAGAGGGATCACCAGCAGGGTGAAGGAGGTCCTGATTCCTCTATGTAGATCTTTATATCACTAGAGGGGTCACCAGTGGGAGGAAGAAGGTCCTGATTCTTCTATACAGATCTTTATATCACTAGAGGGATCACCAGCAGGAGGAAGGAGGTCCTGGTTTGCTGATCTTCCTCTCTCTCAGGTCCCCACTCACCTCCCATGCTGCTCACTACATGTGACATTGCTAGTGTCTCCTTCTCCGGTTCCCCAGCTCCGTTGATCCTCTGCCACTCAGTCCTCCCTCTCCGGTCCCCACTCACCTCCCACTGTATTGCTCCCATGTTTCACACCACGTGTGCCGTCTGCTAGTTGCACCGCTTCATTTCTGACCTCACTTACCTTCCTGCTGCTCCACGCTGCACACCAGATGTGACGTCAGCACCAGACACCCCCAGAATATCTACACATGAACGGGAGGTGACTGCTGATGACGTCTTTCCGGTTCGCTTGTTGGCTTCCCAGTGCATCCTGGGAGATCTCATACCTGCAATGCCTCCAAAACAAGGTGAAGCTAACGCTGAATGAAAGCCCCTCAAAAGCTGCCGGTGCTGTAAGCGAGCGTTGTCAGAGACGCTTTAAAGTACCAAGAAAGCGGCATGAGGGATCATTTTTGAAGCAAAGCAAACAGAACGTGCTTCACAACGTGTTTTTGTAAGGTGACTGTTTTATTTAGTGACCAGAGGTTTGATTGGCATTCGGAGCGCTTCAAAAAAAATGGTGTCCAATGCCACATTTTAAAGAAAGCGTAAACCAGCCCTAATTCTCACCTTATGTTGCCAAGGATTGAGATGACAACGGCCAACGAGAGTCCATGTGCCAGGGCCGGCAACAGGGGGCCCGCTCCGTGTGGGTTGACCAGAACCGACAGACACCCGATGGACAAGAACAGCGTGCTGCCCAGCAACTCCACCAGACACGGCTGAATGTATTTTTCCAGAATATTGGGCTCCTCTCTATCCTTGGAGGTCAGAACCTCCCTGGGGGCCGAGCCCACAGCCCGGAGCTCCGTTTCTTGGAGGTACTCGTCGCATTTGGCCATTGGCGCTGCTGTCTTCAGTTTGGCTTAGAAACAAAAGGAGAAATTGGTTTGAATTTTATATATATATATATATATATATATATACTGTATTATCAAATATTAATTATTTGTACCTGCCTCAAATAAGAAGGTTTTACATGGAACAAAATGTACATTTTCAAGATATATGCCTTATTTGAAGACTTTAACAAGAAAGATAGAGGAGGACAAAACAAAGGTCAGTCTGCAGGTATTTACCCCCTTCCCCCTAACAATGCCTTCCTCTCCTTTTCTCTCTCCAGGATAACGGCGCCATCTTTGTTCAGGCATCATCCAGGGTCACCATCCACTTCCTGGACTGAGGAACTGGTTCACAGATGACACAATCATGTAAATCCTGGTGGGCTTGCGGTTCTTGGCAGTGTTCTGCTGCAGCCCATCACCTTGCGGATTGATACAAACCTACAATGTTGCAGTCTGATCACTGGGGAGAGGGGGGTCACATGATTACTTTAACAGACACCCATATCTTCCAGCGTCAGCCCTCTGATGTGTGATCTATGGTAGATTGTTCTTCAGAGGGCGTTTGGCAGGTTCCTAAAAACCTTTACAAAATCGCACCACTCTGCTGCAACCATGCTGCGGTGTGGTCGCATTCAAGTGAACGGGTCAAGTTCAGCGGACGGTGCTGCTTGCCGTGTGTGACGGGGGGGGGGGGGGGGGTGATCATTCTTGCAGCAACCCAGATGCCTTGCATTTGTACACTCCAACCCTCTGTCTTTGCAGCTTAAGGGGGAGCGGTTTGAGGGCAGTAAAAATATGGCTCAGCCGTGTGTTTCATAGTTATTAGCATGGATGGAGGAACATGTTATGTGGATGGCAGTATAATATAATATAATATAATATAATATAATATAATATAATATAATATAATAGATAATAATTCTTAGAACATTTCAATATCCGCCTGTGAGCTGTAACAGCGAGAAATAAATCATGCAATAAATAAAAGGCAAAATCAAACTTCTAATATTACATTTTAAAAAGAAATTGAATATTTTTGTAAAGCATTTACAGTATAAAAGTTTATTGATCTTTTGATTATTATTTGCTATATCTGGGATCTCTCGCTGTTCTCATGAAGCACATTTTCTGTCCCGACTCGCTCCCCACATTTTTTGGCCTGATTCACCTCTTGGCTTTTTTGGGCCAGAATCGCTCCCCACATTTCCTGGCCAGGATCACCCCCATATTTTCCATTTTCCGGCCAGATTCGCTCCCCACATTTCTCTGCCCAGACTCTCACCCCACATTTACTGGCCAGATTCACTTCTTGCATTTTTTGGCCTCATTAACTCGCCACATTTTCACCCCGATATTTTCTAGCCAGACTTGCTCCCCGTATTTTCTGGCCAGAATCACCCCCACATTTTTTTTGGCCAGATTCCCCTGCCCCCACCACCACCACGTTTTCTGGCCAGACTCTCACCCCATATTTTCTGGCCATATCCACCCCCACATTTTTTGGCCAGATTCGCTCCCCACATTTTCACCCCCATATTTTCTAGCCAGACTTGCTCCCCACATTTTTTTGCCAAATTCGCTTCCTACATTTTGTGGCCAGAATCACCCCATATTTTTTTTGGCCAGATTCCACTCCCCCACCACCACCACATTTTCTGGCCAGACTCTCACCCTACATTTTCTGAACAGATTCGCCTCCCCCCTACCACATTTTCTGCCCAGACTTGCTCCCTACATTTTCTGGCCAGATTCACCTCTTGCATATTCACTCCCAATATTTTTTGGCCAGATTCACCCCCAAATTTTCTAGCCAGACTTACTCCACACATTTTCTGGCCAGATTCACCTCTTGCATTTTTTGGGCCAGATTCGCTCCCCACATTTCCTGGCCAAGATAACCACAATATTTTCTGCCCAGATTTGCCACCTCACATTTCTTTGTGCCCAGACTCTCACCCCTCATTTTCTGTCCTTACTCAACCCCCTAATTTTTTGGCCTGAGTCGCTCCCCACATTTTAACCCCCACATTTTCTTGCCAAATTTGCTCCCACATTTTTTTGGCCAGATTCCACTCCCCCACCACCACCACATTTTCTGACCAGACTCTCACCCCACATTTTTTGGCCAGATTCGCTCCCCACATTTGCACCCCCATATTTTCTAGCCAGACTTGCTCCCCATATTTTCTTGCCAAATTTGCTCTCCGAATTTTCTTGCCAGAATCACCCCCACATTTTTTTTTTTTTTGGCCAGATTCCCCTCCCCCACCACCACCACATTTTCTGGCCAGACTCGCTTCCCACATTTTCTGCCCAGATTTGCCACCCCCCATTTTCTATCCAGACTCGCTCCACGTATTTTTTGAAGCTCCTTTTTGCTCATATTTTCTGTACATTCCACTCGCTACAAATGAGAATTTTTGGACCAGGACAACAGGAAGCTTCGAAAATCTCATTTTTTTCTTGTCTAAATTGTCTCTGGCGTGTACAGTATATGTATGCATGTAAGATATGACCTTAGATTGTAAGCTCTTTGAAGCCATGGAGGATAAAGTGCTGTGTAAATGGCCATTTCTATACAAATGCCTGTAATAAATGTAATAAAGAAGATTGTAATAAATGTAATAAAGAACATTGTAATAAATGTAATAAAGAAAACTCACGTGTATCGCCTTAGATTGTCCCTCTTCAGCTATTAGCAGCTCTGACCCACACCAAACGTGGTTTTTAAAAATTCCAAACTTTTGAGACTGTCAAAGTTCAGCGTATGGTAGGAATGACCGCAGTTCAAGGGCAATGACCTAGAATTCAAAAGACGTGACACCCCACACAAAACATTTTTTACATTTTTTTTTTTCAGAATTAAATGTGATTTTAGGTAATTACCTTTTCAGAAGAAACCTACTGTACGAACGTGGCTGGCACAAGCTTCTCAACTTTCATTATAGACCAGGCACTGATTGTTGGGTTGGCCAATGCAGACGTATATATTATATGGCCAAAAGTATATGAAACCCCAGCTCCATAAAGACATGGTGTGGAGGAACTCGAGTGGCCTGCACAGAGTCCTGACCTCAACCCTACTGAACGCCTTTGGGATGAATTGAAAGGTTGATGTTGAACCAGGTCTTCTCCTCCAACATCAATACCTGACACCAACCCTACTGAACACCTTTGAGATGCAATGGATCACCAATGGTAAGCTAGGTCTTCTCCTCACATCATTACCTGACATCAACTCTACTGAACACCTTTGGGATGCAATGGATCACCAATGGTGAGCCAGGTCTTCTCCTCACATCAGTACCTGACCCCAACCCTACTGAACACCTTTGGGATGAAATGGATCCCCAGTGGTGAGCTAGGGCTTCTTCTCCAACATCAGTACCTGACCCCAACTCTACTAATGACCTTTGGGATGAAATGGATCACCAATGGTGAGCCAGATCTTCTCATCCAACATCAATACCTGACTTCAACCTTACTGAACAACTTCTGGATTGAATTGGAATACCAATGTTTATCCAGGTTTTCTCATCCAACAATAGTACCTGACCTTAACCCTACTGAACACCTTTGGTATGAATTGGAACACCAATGGTGATCCAGATCTTCTTATCCGACAATAGTACCCGACCTCAACCCTATTGAACACCCTTGGCAAGAACTGGAACTCCAGTGGTGATCCAGGTCTTCTCATCCAACATCAGTAGCAGACCTCAACGTTACAGAAGACCTTTGGGATGAATTGGAACGCTGATGCTGATCCAGGTCTTCCCATCCAACATCAGTACCTGACTTCAACCCTACTAAATACCTTTGGGATGAATTGGATAGGTCTTCTCATCCAACATCTGCATAAAGACATGGTTTGATGAGTTTGGTATGGAGGAACATGAGTGTCCTGCACAGAGCCCTGACCTCAACCCTACTGAATACCTTTGGAAGGAATTGGAATGCTGATGGTGAGCCAGGTCTTCTCATCTAACATCAGTACCTGACCTCACAAATGGGCACAAATTCCCATAGAAGCCCTCCAAAATCTTGTGTAAAGCCATCCCAGAGGAGTGGAGGATGTTATAGCCACAAAAGAGGGTTGGGGTGGGGCAATTCCATGTTAAAGTGGAGATAAACCCTGAGAGCAACAATTTGCTAGAAGATTGGGTCTTTTGGTAGTAGAGAGTAGCAGGTCTCCTCTGCCAAATGCAACTTGTTTGCTTACCTGCTAGCAATTTTTTTAAATCTGTATACTGACTGTGGCGGATGCTCAGTACAGCATGCATGCTTAGAAGTTACATCATCAATTCTGGCCCAATGAATGAAACAAGAAGACGGTGGACCTGAAAGAAGGGGAAGATATTGTGGCACTAGTGGGGATGTAATGGACATCGGGAGATTAGATTTCACATCCAGGGGATTTTCTAGGTTCCTCCTAATAGATCAGGAGGAGCACCTCTGGGCGCACAGATTAAAATGTGGAGGGGTTGGTAGGATACCAGGGTGACCACTTCGGATCAAATCTGAGACTAATACGATCTTTTTAAGTGAACAAAAATGAACTGGTTTAAAAAATGTAACGTCACATTACGATGACAAAATATTTAATAGATGTATTGCAAAGTAGATAAATTATACCGTGTTCCAAAATTGCATAATGCATCGAATGTATCATCTCCTTATTTCAAAGGAGACCTGGGGCATTCAGTAGAAGACTCTGAGTACTCAGGAGAAGACCTTGGGCACTCAATAGAAGGCAAGGGGCATTCCATAGAAGAACCAGGGCACTCAGAAGATGCTGAAAACTCAGAAGAAAATCTGAGACATTCAATAGAAGACCAGGGGCACTTGGTTGAAGACCCAGGGCAACCAGTAGAAGTCCTGGGGGTGCACTTAACTGAAGACCAGGGGCACTCAGTAGAAGACCAGGGGACCACAATAGAAGACACAGGGCAACCAGTAGAAGTCCTGGGGTAGCACTTAACTGAAGACCAGGGGCACTCAGTAGAAGACCAGAGGCAATCAGCAGAGAACCTGTGGCACTCAGTAGAAGACTCTGGGCACTCACTAGAAGATTCAAACAACTCAGTAGAAGACTTGGGGGGAATTTAGTGTAAGACTTGGGAACTCAATAGGTGGCCCGTAGCACTCAGAAGAATACCTGGGATACTCGATAAAAGATCAGGGGTACTCAATAGAGCACTGGGGCACTCAGTAGAAGACCAGGGGCACTCAGAAGACCTGGGGTACTCAATAGAAGACCAGGGCATGCAGTAGAAGGCCCATAGCACTCTGTAGAAGACCCAAGGACTCAGTAGAAGACTCGAGGCACTCAGTAGAAGACTCAGGGCACTAAATAAAAGAGCAGGGGCAATTAGTATAAGGCCTGGGGTACTCAATAGAAGACCAGAGCACTTGACAGAAGACCTGTGGCATTTAGGGGAAGACCCAGGGCACTCAGAAGAAGACTCAGCACACTCATTAGAAGACCCAGGGCACACAGTACAAGACCTAAGGAGCACTCAATAAAAGACCAGGGGCAATTAGTAGAAGACCTGGGGCACTTAGGGGAAGACCTAGGGGACTCAGAAGAAGACCTGGTGTACTCAAAACAAGACATGGAGCACTCAGTAGAAGACCAGAGAACTTAGTAGAAGACCTGGGGCACTTAGAAGAAGACCCAGGGCACTCAGAAGAAGACTCAGAACACTCATTAAAAGACCTGGTACACTCAGAAGAAAACTCAGTGCACTCAGTACAAGACCAGGGCCATTCATCAGAAGACCTGGGGCACTGAATAGAAGAATGGGACGCTCAGTAGAAGATTGGGGGCACTCTTTGGAAGGCCAGGGGCACTCAGTAGAAGATGCAGTGTACTAATTAAAAGACCCAGAGCACACAGTAGAAGACAAGGGACATGCTGTAGTAGACCTGAGGAACCCAGTGGACCTGGGGCACTCAGTAGAAGATCTTGTGCACTAAGCAGAGAACCTGTAGCACGTGTCCTAAGTGCCAGGGTTTAGCAATGCCGCCCGCTCACTCACGTTACTGGAGGAGAGTCGTGCATACTTGCATGTTATGGCAAATGATGGCCCCACCACCATTTTACCTCTGCTTAAAAAAAAAGGCCATGGCTTTAAAATTGGAAGTTCAACATGCTTGTATAGTTGTGATGGTCAGGTGTCCTCAAACTTTTTGATATTTAAAGTATATATAGATATTTCACAATATGGAGAATACAGAAGAGTGCAAAGACTCTTCTTTCTGCAGCTGGAACAGTGAGACCTCCAGGGTGTGGGCTTACACAGCTCTGAAATATGGATGACAGTTCTTGATACTGGAGTCTCCAAGATGTATAAAAAAAACAGTGTGTGATTTTGACTTCTATCATCCACCCATATGAGAACTATTTATTTCTGATTTTTTTCTAACAGACATATAAACTGTAATAATAAAAAAAAAAAATTACCTGTAAATTGAGATTTAGATTTCGGCCTTTGCCTTAAATTCTCCCCCTGGAATTCCTCGGAAAGCGTCTTTACGTTCGGGCAGCTGTTGGTATATAAAGCTTGGATTCGATGGACGGCACCTCTCCCTTTGTGCGGTGAGTTTTGGCATGCCATCCCAGGCATTGTCATGTTGGTTTATGTTTAGCCGGCGATTGCCGTTCTTGGGGACAAGCTGCCCTCTGCATTGTCCGTGGCTTCTCTAGTGTGGAGTACGCCTTGGCTCCTCGCCCGGCCCAGCGGCCTGTGAACATGGACCTCCGGACTGTATAGCAGGGTACTGCCAACTGGCTGCGCGCTCTTCTAGGCCTTGGCCATTGTAACGCCGGCCAAGTTCAGGCTACGAAGGACGCCCGGAAACAGCTTACAGGAGCAGATGTCGGAAGCCCAGGAGGTCCCCATCTATATTCTGTTTCGGAAAATGGGAAAATGGTAAAAATGTTTCCTTATGGCAGGAAAATAGTCCCCTGAATGTGTGCATAAAATATTTGTTAAAGTGGAACTCCTGTTTCGCCATTTTTTATTAAAAAAAAAATTGGTTTGCACATTTAAGAAGTAAGCAGCTTTGGGTGCAATACTCACCTTCTAGCCGGCGCTGTCCAACCCAGAAGGTCCATCAGTCCAGCTGTTGGATGTCACTTCCTGTAAACGCAGGCTACTGAAGCTTTGAAGGGATGGGAGCGCCACAGCAGCTTGTATAGGCCCTTTAAAGGGTTTTTATTCTGTAGCACCCAATGCATTTCGGGGGCTAATGTAGAGGTGTCTACATTATTTGATTTTAGTCCTGATGAAGGGGAAGTGCTGAGCCCCCGAAACACGTTGGAGGTTACAAAGGCTTTTTCTATTTATGTGCCTACATTATTTGTTTGTTAGCCCTGATGAAGGGGGGGGGTACAGAGACCCCAAAACACATTGGAGGTAACAAAGGCTTTTCCAATCCATGTGCCTATATTATCTGGTTTTTAGCCCTGATAAAGGGGAAGTTCTAAGCCCCCGAAACACGTTGGAGGTTACAAAGGCTCTTCCAATCCATGTGCCTACATTATCTGGTTTTTAGCTCTTTTTAAAGGAGTTGGGAGCCTGGTCCCCAATCAGGCTACCAAAAGAACATGAGGGCATTTGGACTATTGGTTTTTAGCTCTGATGAAGGGGGAGTGCTGAACCCCCCTCTCCTAGCACAAATCCCCCCCCCCCCCAACTCACTCTCCTAGCACAAATCCCCCCCCCCCAATCCCCTCTCCTAGCACTAATCCTCCACCAAATTTCCTCTCCTAGCACAAATCCCCCCCCCCAATCCCCTCTCCTATCACTAATCCTCCACCAAATTTCCTCTCCTAGCACAAATCCCCCCCCCCCAATCCCCTCTCCTAGCACTAATCCTCCACCAAATTTCCTCTCCTAGCACAAATCCCCCTAAACCCCTCTCCTAGCACTAATCCTCCCCCAAATTTCCACTCCTAGCACAAATCCCCCCCACCAATCCCCTCTCCTAGCACAAATCCCCCAAAATCCCCTCTTCTAGCACAAATACCCTCAAAATACTCTCTCCTAGCACTAATCCTCCCCCAAATTTCCCCTACTAGCACAAATCTCTTCAATCATCCCTACTAGCACAAATCTCTTCAATCATCCCTACTAGCACAAATCCTTGCCCCAAACCCCCCTTCCTAACAGAAATCCACTCTCCTAGTACAAATCCCCCCTCCAAATCACAATTCTAGCGCAACCCCCCAAAATCCCCATTGTGCCCAGGGCAGCCTCCCTCCTGCCCACTTCTTGTCCTGGCCCTTGTTCTTTTACTGTTGCCAGTAGTGAAATACTGCCTTATGGCCACTAGATGGAGCTAAGCAGCAAATTAAAATACATACGTCTTTGTAACAAGAGATACAATGTATACCAGGGATGTGCAATTAGCGGACCTCCAGCTGTTGCAAAACTACAAGTCCCGTCATGCCTCTGCCTCTGGGTGTCATGCTTGTGGCTGTCGGAGTTTTGCTATGCCTCATGGGACTTGTAGTTTTGCAACAGCTGGAGGTCCGCTAATTGCATATCCCTGCTGTATACATTCTATAGAACGCTAAAGAGAATTAGCAAAGAAATGTAACCAATTGTTACATTGTATTCTTGTTACAAAGGTGTATGTATTTTCTATGCTCCTCAGCGCCATCTAGTGGCCACAATGTGGTATTTTACTACTGCACGTAATAAAAGAACATTTGTTCAGAAGAGAAAATAACCTATAGAACATTCGTTGTCACTCCACTCACACAGAACGAACGTGGATGCAGATTTGCTGGAGGAATGGCTATGCGTATTTTTTTACAAATAGACCCCAAAGTAACAAAAAGTGAGAGAAGGATAATGTGCTCCAATGAACTCCAAAACCAAAAATGTCATATATTGCAGCTTACCAATCATTAGATGTGGCGGCTGCATTCGTTTTCTTTTTTTAGGCTCCCCCCCCCCCCTCTGTTTTCACCTGGTGATCTGGCCAGTAACACACCTCCTGTAGCAGAGCGACCCCACTCTGGATGAAGGAGCACAGGGGGCACCTTTGGACAGTAGCATTGTCAGTCTGGGTGTTGGATGTAACAGCAGATTTAGATACACTAACAAACTGAAGCTAAACTTCAGCTAATATTTTATAAGCAGGTACAGTTTCTTTTCCTTTTGGGATAAAGGTTTTACATACACAAGCTGATCATTGTAAGCACCCCCTGTCAGTGGTAAATGGTTTGTCTCAACCCTCTAAGGCTACATTCCCACCTATGCGTAGTGGGGTTTTTTTGCAAGTTTTTCTGCACGACTTGCACGTTGTTATACAGTGTTTTTTGAGCTTTGGCATTTTTTATTAGCCAATAATTTGTTGCTAGGAATTTCAGCTTTTTTAGCCTTTCCATTAGCTTTTATTTCTTTTATTATTATTATTATTATTAATAATAATTTATTATTATTATTATTTTCTCGTCAGGATAAGGGGTTAGACTTAAGGTTAGGATTAGGAATTGAGGTTTGGATTAGGAGTTGGGGTTAGGGTCAGGATTAGGAGTTAAGGTTAGGGTAGGGGTTATGAGTTGGAGTTAGGGTTAGGGGTTAGAGTTAAGATTAGGAGTTGTGGTTAGGGTTAGGGGTTAGGGTTAGGAATAGGAGTTGGAGTTAGGGGTTAGGATTAGGAGTTGGGGTTAGGGTAGGGGTTAGGGGTTAGGGTTAGGATTAGGAGTTGGGGTTAGGGTTAGGATTAGGGGTTAGGGTTAGGGTTAGGAGTTGGATTAGGATTTGGAGTTGGGGTTAGGATAAGAAATTGGGGATAGGTTTAGGATTAGGAGTTGGGGTTATGGTTAAGATTAGGAGTTGGGGTTAGGATTAGGAGTTGGGTTTAGAGGTTAGGATTGGGAGTTGGGGTTAGGGTTAGGATTAGGAGTTGGGATTAGGATTAGGGGTTATGACTAGGAGTTGGGGCTAGGGTTAGAATTAGACATTGGGGTTAAGATTAGGAGTTGGGGTTAGGGTTAGGATTATGAGTTGGGGCTAGGGTTAGGAGTTGGGGTTAGGATTATGAGTTGGGGGTTGGGGTTAGGATTAGGAGTTGGGGTTAGGATTAGGATTAGGAGTTGGGGTTAGGGGTTAGGATTAGGAGTTGGGGTTAGGATTAGGAGTTAGGGCTAGGGTTAGGATTAGGAGTTGGGGTTAGGGTTAAGATTAGGAGTTGCGGCCAGGGTTAGGAGTTGGGGATAGGGGTTAGGATTAGGATTAGGAGTTGGGGTTAGAGGTTAGAAATAGGGGTTGGGGTTATGATTAGGAGTTGGGACTAGGGTTAGGAGATGGGGATAGGGGTTAGGATTAGGAGTTGGGGTTAGGATTAGGAGTTGGGGCTAGGGCTGGGATTAGGAGTTGGGGTTAGGATTAGGAGTTGGGATTAGGAGTTGGGGCTAGAGTTAGGATTAGGAGCTGGGGTTAGGGTTAGGAGTTGGGGTTGGGGTTGGGATTGGGGTTAGGAGTTGTGGCTAGGTTTAGGAGTTGGGGCTAGGTTTAGGAGTTGGGGCTAGGATTATGAGTTGGGGTTAGGGTTAGGAGTTGGGGTTAGAGGTTAGAAATAGGAGTTGGGGTTAGGATTAGGAGTTGGGACTAGGGTTAGGAGTTGGGGTTAGAGATTAGGATTAGGAGTTGGGGTTAGGATTAGGAGTTGGGGCAAGGGTTAGGAGTTGGGGATAGGGGTTAGGAGTTGGGGTTAGGATTAGGAGTTGGGGCTAGGGTTGGGATTAGGAGTTAGGGTTAAGATTAGGAGTTGGCCCTAGGGTTAGGAGTTGGGGTTAGAGGTTAGAAATAGGAGTTGGGGTTAGGATTAGGAGTTGGGACTAGGGTTAGGAGTTGGGGTTAGAGATTAGGATTAGGAGTTGGGGTTAGGATTAGGAGTTGGGGCAAGGGTTAGGAGTTGGGGATAGGGGTTAGGAGTTGGGGTTAGGATTAGGAGTTGGGGCTAGGGTTGGGATTAGGAGTTGGGGTTAGGAGTTGGGGCTAGAGTTAGGATTAGGAGCTGGGGTTAGGGTTAGGAGTTGGAGTTGGGGTTGGGATTGGGGTTAGGAGTTGGGGTTAGTATTAGGAGTTGGGGCTAGGTTTAGGAGTTGGGGCTAGGATTATGAGTTGGGGTTAGGATTATGAGTTGGGGCTAGGGTTAGGAGTTGGGGCTAGGGTTAGGGTTAGGAGTTGGGTTTGGGGGTTAGGATCAGGAGTTGGGGCTAGGTTTAGGAGTTTGGGTTAAGGGTTAGGATTAGGAGTTGGGGCTAGGGTTAGGAGTTGGGGTTAGGATTAGGAGTTGGGGTTAGGATTAGGAGTTGGGGCTAGGGTTAGGATTAGGAGTTGGGGTTAGGATTAGGAGTTGGGACTAGAGTTAGGATTAGGAGTTGGGGTTAGGGGTTAGAATTAGGAGTTGGGGTTAGGGTTAGGATTAGGAGTTGGTGTTAGGATTAGGAGTTGGGTCTAGGGTTAGGATTAGGAGTTGGTGTTAGGGTTAGGAGTTGGGACTAGGTTAGGATTAGGAGTTGGGGTTAGGGGTTAGGATTAGGAGTTAGGGTTAGAATTAGGAGTCAGGGTTGGGGTTAGGGTTAAGAGTTGGGGTTAGGTGTTAGGATTAGGAGTTGGGGTTAGGATTTGGAGTTGGAACTAGGGTTAGGAGTTGGGGTTAGAGGTTAGGATTAGGAATTGGGGTTAGGATTAGGAGTTGGGACCAGGGTTAGGATGAGGAATTAGTGTTAGGATTGGGAGTTGGGACTAGGGTTAGGATTAAAAGTTGGGGTTAGGGGTTAAGATTAGGAGTTGGGGTTAGGGTCAGGATTCGGAGTTGGTATTAGGATTAGGAGTTGGGACTAGGGTTAGGATTAGGAGTTGGGGTTAGGATTAGGAGTTGGGACTAGGGTTAGGATAAGGAGTTGGGGTTAGGGGTTAGAATTAGGAGTTGGGGTTAGGATTAGGAGTTGGTGTTAGGATTAGGAGTTGGGTCTAGGGTTAGGATTAGGAGTTGGTGTTAGGGTTAGGAGTTGGGACTAGGTTAGGATTAGGAGTTGGGGTTAGGGGTTAGGATTAGGAGTTAGAGTTAGAATTAGGAGTCGGGGTTGGGGTTAGGGTTAAGAGTTGGCGTTAGGTGTTAGGATTAGGAGTTGGGGTTAGGATTTGGAGTTGGAACTAGGGTTAGGAGTTGGGGTTAGAGGTTAGGATTAGGAATTGGGGTTAGGATTAGGAGTTGGGACCAGGGTTAGGATTAGGAGTTGGTGTTAGGATTAGGAGTTGGGACTAGGGTTAGGATTAAAAGTTGGGGTTAGGGGTTAAGATTAGGAGTTGGGGTTAGGGTTAGGAGTTGGTATTAGGATTAGGAGTTGGGACTAGGGTTAGGATTAGGAGTTGGTGTTAGGATTAGGAGTTGGGACTAGGGTTAGGATTAGGAGTTAGGGTTAGGATTAGGAGTTGGGGTTAGGAGTTGGGGTCGGGTTAAGGTTAGGAGTTGGGGTTAGGGGTTAGAATTAGGAGTTGGGGTTAGGATTTGGAGTTGGGGCTAGGGTTAGGAGTTGGGGTTAAAGGTTAGGATTAGAAATTGGGGTTAGGATTAAGAGTTTGAGCAAGGGTTAGGAGTTGGGGTTAGGGGTTAGGATTAGGAGTTGGGGTTAGGATTAGGAGTTGGGGCTAGTGTTAGGAGTTGGGGTTAGGTGTTAGGATTAGGAGTTGGGGTTAGGATTAGGAGTTGGGGCAAAGTTAGGAGTTGGGGATAGGGGTTAGGATTAGGAGTTGGGGTTAGAATTAGGAGTTGGGGCTAGGGTTGGGATTAGGAGTTGGGGTTAGGATTAGGAGTTGGGATTAGGAGTTGGGATTAGGAGTTGGGGCTAGGGTTAGGATTAGGAGCTGGTGTTAGGGTTAGGAGTTGGGGTTGGGATTGGGGTTAGGAGTTGGGGTTAGTATTAGGAGTTGGGGCTAGGTTTAGGAGTTGGGGTTAGGGTTAAGATTAGGAGTTGGGGCTAGGGTTAGGAGTTGGGGTTAGAGGTTAGAAATAGGAGTTGGGGTTAGGATTAGGAGTTGGGGCAAGGGTTAGGAGTTGGGGATAGGGGTTAGGATTAGGAGTTGGGGTTAGGATTAGAAGTTGGGGCTAGGGTTGGAATTAGGAGTTGGGGTTAGGATTAGGAGTTGGGATTAGGAGTTGGGGCTAGCGTTAGGATTAGGAGCAGGGGTTAGGGTTAGGAGTTGGGGTTGGGGTTGGGATTGGGGTTAGTATTAGGAGTTGGGGCTAGGTTTAGGAGTTGGGGCTAGGATTATGAGTTGGGGTTGGGATTAGGAGTTGGGGCTAGGGTTAGGAGTTGGGGCTAGGGTTAGGGTTAGGAGTTGGGTTTGGGGGTTAGGATTAGGAGTTGGGGCTAGGTTTAGGAGTTGGGGTTAGGGTTAAGATTAGGAGTTGGGGCTAGGGTTAGGAGTTGGTGTTAGAGGTTAGAAATAGGAGTTGGGGTTAGGATTAGGAGTTGGGGCTACCGTTAGGATTAGGAGCTGGGGTTAGGGTTAGGAGTTGGGGTTAGAGGTTAAAAATAGGAGTTAGGGTTAGGATTAGGAGTTGGGGCAAGGGTTAGGAGTTGGGGATAGGGGTTAGGATTAGGAGATGGGGTTGGGATTAGGAGTTGGGGTTAGGATTAGGAGTTGTGATTAGGAGTTGGGGCTAGCGTTAGGATTAAGAGCTGGGGTTAGGGTTAGGAGTTGGGGTTGGGGTTGGGACTAGGGTTAGTATTAGGAGTTGGGGCTAGGTTTAGGAGTTGGGGCTAGGATTATGAGTTGGGGTTAGGATTAGGAGTTGGGGCTAGGGTTAGGAGTTGGGGCTAGGGTTAGGGTTAGGAGTTGGGTTTGGGGGTTAGGATTAGGAGTTGGGGCTAGGTTTAGGAGTTTGGGTTAGGGGTTAGGATTAGGAGTTGGGGCTAGGGTTAGGAGTTGGGGTTAGGGGTTAGGATTAGGAGTTGGGGCTATGGTTAGGATTAGGAGTTGGGGTTAGGATTAGGAGATGGGGCTAGGGTTAGGATTAGGAGTTGGGGTTAGGAGTTAGAATTAGGAGTTGGGGTTAGGGTTAGGATTAGGAGTTGGTGTTAGGATTAGGAGTTGGGGCTAGGGTTAGGATTAGGAGTTGGTGTTAGGGTTAGGAGTTGGGACTAGGTTAGGATTAGGAGTTGGGGCTAGGGTTAGGAGTTGGGGCTAGGGTTAGGGTTAGGAGTTGGGTTTGGGGGTTAGGATTAGGAGTTGGGGCTAGGTTTAGGAGTTGGGGTTAGGGTTAAGATTAGGAGTTGGGGCTAGGGTTAGGAGTTGGGGTTAGAGGTTAAAAATAGGAGTTAGGGTTAGGATTAGGAGTTGGGGCAAGGGTTAGGAGTTGGGGATAGGGGTTAGGATTAGGAGATGGGGTTGGGATTAGGAGTTGGGGTTAGGATTAGGAGTTGTGATTAGGAGTTGGGGCTAGCGTTAGGATTAAGAGCTGGGGTTAGGGTTAGGAGTTGGGGTTGGGACTGGGGTTAGTATTAGGAGTTGGGGCTAGGTTTAGGAGTTGGGGCTAGGATTATGAGTTGGGGTTAGGATTAGGAGTTGGGGCTAGGGTTAGGAGTTGGGGCTAGGGTTAGGGTTAGGAGTTGGGTTTGGGGGTTAGGATTAGGAGTTGGGGCTAGGTTTAGGAGTTTGGGTTAGGGGTTAGGATTAGGAGTTGGGGCTAGGGTTAGGAGTTGGGGTTAGGGGTTAGGATTAGGAGTTGGGGCTAGGGTTAGGATTAGGAGTTGGGGTTAGGATTAGGAGATGGGGCTAGGGTTAGGATTAGGAGTTGGGGTTAGGAGTTAGAATTAGGAGTTGGGGTTAGGGTTAGGATTAGGAGTTGGTGTTAGGATTAGGAGTTGGGGCTAGGGTTAGGATTAGGAGTTGGTGTTAGGGTTAGGAGTTGGGACTAGGTTAGGATTAGGAGTTGGGGTTAGGGGTTAGGATTAGGAGTTAGGGTTAGAATTAGGAGTTGGGGGTTGGGGTTAGGGTTAAGAGTTGGGGTTAGGTGTTAGGATTAGGAGTTGGGGTTAGGATTTGGAGTTGGGACTAGGGTTAGGAGTTGGGGTTAGAGGTTAGGATTAGGAATTGGGGTTAGGATTAGGAGTTGGGACCAGGGTTAGGATTAGGAGTTGGTGTTAGGATTAGGAGTTGGGACTAGGGTTAGGATTAGAAGTTGGGGTTAGGGGTTAAGATTAGGAGTTGTGGTTAGGATTAGGATTAGGAGTTGGTTTTAGGATTAGGAGTTGGGACTAGGGTTAGGATTAGAAGTTGGGGTTAGGGGTTAGGATTAGGAGTTGGGGTTAGGGTTAGGATTAGGAGTTGGTGTTAGGGTTAGGAGTTGGGACTGGGGTTAGGATTAGGAGTTGGTGTTAGGAGTCGGGGTTAAGGTTAGGAGTTGGGGTTAGGGGTTAGGATTAGGAGTTGGGGTTAGGGTTAGGAGTTGGGACTGGGGTTAGGATTAGGAGTTGGTGTTAGGAGTCGGGGTTAAGGTTAGGAGTTGGGGTTAGGGGTTAGGATTAGGAGTTGGGGTTAGGATTTGGAGTTGGGGCTAGGGTTGGGAGTTGGGGTTAAAGGTTAGGATTAGAAATTGGGGTTAGGATTAAGAGTTTGGGCAAGGGTTAGGAGTTGGGGTTAGGGGTTAGGATTAGGAGTTGGGGTTAGGATCAGGAGTTGGGGCTAGTGTTAGGAGTTGGGGTTAGGGGTTAGGATTAGGAGTTGGGGCTAGGGTTGGGATTAGGAGTTGTGGTTAGGATTAGGAGTTGGGATTAGGAGTTGGGGCTAGGGTTAGGATTTGGAGCTGGGGTTAGGGTTAGGAGTTGGGGTTGGGATTGGGGTTAGGAGTTGGGGTTAGTATTAGGAGTTGGGGCTAGGTTTAGGAGTTGGGGCTAAGATTAGGAGTTGGGACTAGGGTTAGGATTAGGAGTTGGTGTTAGAATTAGGAGTTGGGACTAGGGTTAGGAGTTGGGGTTATGGGTTAGGATTAGGATAGGTGGTTCATAAATGTATACCAAAGATGCCTAACCTGGAACAGGGCCGAAGTGACTGGATAACAAGGGATGGAAACTGACAGCTCCATCCCAGGATTAGGATTAGGAGTTGGGGTTAGGGTTAGGAGTTGGGGCTAGGGTTAGGGTTAGGAGTTGGGTTTGGGGGTTAGGATTAGGAGTTGGGGCTAGGGTTAGGAGTTTGGGTTAGGGGTTAGGATTAGGAGTTGGGGCTAGGGTTAGGAGTTTGGGTTAGAGGTTAGGATTAGGAGTTGGGGTTAGGATTTGGAGTTGGGACTAAGGTTAGGAGTTGGGGTTAGAGGTTAGGATTAGGAGTTGGGACTAGGGTTAGGATTAGGAGTTGGTGTTAGGATTAGGAGTTGGGACTAGGGTTGGGATTAGGAGTTGGGGTTAGGGGTTAGAATTAGGAGTTGGGACTAGAGTTAGGATTAGGAGTTGGTGTTAGGATTAGGAGTTGGGACTAGGGTTAGGATTAGGAGTTGGGGTTAGGGGTTAGGATTAGGAGTTGGAGTTAGGGTTAGGATTAGGAGTTGGTGTTAGGATTAGGAGTTGGGACTAGGGTTGGGATTAGGAGTTGGGGTTAGGGGTTAGGATTAGGAGTTGGAGTTAGGGTTAGGATTAGGAGTTGGTGTTAGGATTAGGAGTTGGGACTAGGGTTAGGATTAGGAGTTGGGGTTAGGGGTTAGGATTAGGAGTTGGAGTTAGGGTTAGGATTAGGAGTTGGTGTTAGGATTAGGAGTTGGGACTAGGGTTGGGATTAGGAGTTGGGGTTAGGGGTTAGGATTAGGAGTTTTGGGTTGGGGTTAGGGTTAGGAGTTGGGGTTAGGGGTTAGGATTAGGAGTTGGACTTAGGGTTAGGATTAGGAGTTGGTGTTAGGATTAGGAGTTGGAGTTAGGGTTAGGATTAGGAGTTGGTGTTAGGATTAGGAGTTGGGGCTAGGGTTAGGATTAGGAGTTGGTGTTAGGGTTAGGAGTTGGGACTAGGTTAGGATTAGGAGTTGGGGCTAGGGTTAGGAGTTGGGGCTAGGGTTAGGGTTAGGAGTTGGGTTTGGGGGTTAGGATTAGGAGTTGGGGCTAGGTTTAGGAGTTGGGGTTAGGGTTAAGATTAGGAGTTGGGGCTAGGGTTAGGAGTTGGGGTTAGAGGTTAAAAATAGGAGTTAGGGTTAGGATTAGGAGTTGGGGCAAGGGTTAGGAGTTGGGGATAGGGGTTAGGATTAGGAGATGGGGTTGGGATTAGGAGTTGGGGTTAGGATTAGGAGTTGTGATTAGGAGTTGGGGCTAGCGTTAGGATTAAGAGCTGGGGTTAGGGTTAGGAGTTGGGGTTGGGACTGGGGTTAGTATTAGGAGTTGGGGCTAGGTTTAGGAGTTGGGGCTAGGATTATGAGTTGGGGTTAGGATTAGGAGTTGGGGCTAGGGTTAGGAGTTGGGGCTAGGGTTAGGGTTAGGAGTTGGGTTTGGGGGTTAGGATTAGGAGTTGGGGCTAGGTTTAGGAGTTTGGGTTAGGGGTTAGGATTAGGAGTTGGGGCTAGGGTTAGGAGTTGGGGTTAGGGGTTAGGATTAGGAGTTGGGGCTAGGGTTAGGATTAGGAGTTGGGGTTAGGATTAGGAGATGGGGCTAGGGTTAGGATTAGGAGTTGGGGTTAGGAGTTAGAATTAGGAGTTGGGGTTAGGGTTAGGATTAGGAGTTGGTGTTAGGATTAGGAGTTGGGGCTAGGGTTAGGATTAGGAGTTGGTGTTAGGGTTAGGAGTTGGGACTAGGTTAGGATTAGGAGTTGGGGTTAGGGGTTAGGATTAGGAGTTAGGGTTAGAATTAGGAGTTGGGGGTTGGGGTTAGGGTTAAGAGTTGGGGTTAGGTGTTAGGATTAGGAGTTGGGGTTAGGATTTGGAGTTGGGACTAGGGTTAGGAGTTGGGGTTAGAGGTTAGGATTAGGAATTGGGGTTAGGATTAGGAGTTGGGACCAGGGTTAGGATTAGGAGTTGGTGTTAGGATTAGGAGTTGGGACTAGGGTTAGGATTAGAAGTTGGGGTTAGGGGTTAAGATTAGGAGTTGTGGTTAGGATTAGGAGTTGGTTTTAGGATTAGGAGTTGGGACTAGGGTTAGGATTAGAAGTTGGGGTTAGGGGTTAGGATTAGGAGTTGGGGTTAGGGTTAGGATTAGGAGTTGGTGTTAGGGTTAGGAGTTGGGACTGGGGTTAGGATTAGGAGTTGGTGTTAGGAGTCGGGGTTAAGGTTAGGAGTTGGGGTTAGGGGTTAGGATTAGGAGTTGGGGTTAGGATTTGGAGTTGGGGCTAGGGTTGGGAGTTGGGGTTAAAGGTTAGGATTAGAAATTGGGGTTAGGATTAAGAGTTTGGGCAAGGGTTAGGAGTTGGGGTTAGGGGTTAGGATTAGGAGTTGGGGTTAGGATCAGGAGTTGGGGCTAGTGTTAGGAGTTGGGGTTAGGGGTTAGGATTAGGAGTTGGGGCTAGGGTTGGGATTAGGAGTTGTGGTTAGGATTAGGAGTTGGGATTAGGAGTTGGGGCTAGGGTTAGGATTTGGAGCTGGGGTTAGGGTTAGGAGTTGGGGTTGGGATTGGGGTTAGGAGTTGGGGTTAGTATTAGGAGTTGGGGCTAGGTTTAGGAGTTGGGGCTAAGATTAGGAGTTGGGACTAGGGTTAGGATTAGGAGTTGGTGTTAGAATTAGGAGTTGGGACTAGGGTTAGGAGTTGGGGTTATGGGTTAGGATTAGGATAGGTGGTTCATAAATGTATACCAAAGATGCCTAACCTGGAACAGGGCCGAAGTGACTGGATAACAAGGGATGGAAACTGACAGCTCCATCCCAGGATTAGGATTAGGAGTTGGGGTTAGGGTTAGGAGTTGGGGCTAGGGTTAGGGTTAGGAGTTGGGTTTGGGGGTTAGGATTAGGAGTTGGGGCTAGGGTTAGGAGTTTGGGTTAGGGGTTAGGATTAGGAGTTGGGGCTAGGGTTAGGAGTTTGGGTTAGAGGTTAGGATTAGGAGTTGGGGTTAGGATTTGGAGTTGGGACTAAGGTTAGGAGTTGGGGTTAGAGGTTAGGATTAGGAGTTGGGACTAGGGTTAGGATTAGGAGTTGGTGTTAGGATTAGGAGTTGGGACTAGGGTTGGGATTAGGAGTTGGGGTTAGGGGTTAGAATTAGGAGTTGGGACTAGAGTTAGGATTAGGAGTTGGTGTTAGGATTAGGAGTTGGGACTAGGGTTAGGATTAGGAGTTGGGGTTAGGGGTTAGGATTAGGAGTTGGAGTTAGGGTTAGGATTAGGAGTTGGTGTTAGGATTAGGAGTTGGGACTAGGGTTGGGATTAGGAGTTGGGGTTAGGGGTTAGGATTAGGAGTTGGAGTTAGGGTTAGGATTAGGAGTTGGTGTTAGGATTAGGAGTTGGGACTAGGGTTAGGATTAGGAGTTGGGGTTAGGGGTTAGGATTAGGAGTTGGAGTTAGGGTTAGGATTAGGAGTTGGTGTTAGGATTAGGAGTTGGGACTAGGGTTGGGATTAGGAGTTGGGGTTAGGGGTTAGGATTAGGAGTTTTGGGTTGGGGTTAGGGTTAGGAGTTGGGGTTAGGGGTTAGGATTAGGAGTTGGAGTTAGGGTTAGGATTAGGAGTTGGTGTTAGGATTAGGAGTTGGAGTTAGGGTTAGGATTAGGAGTTGGTGTTAGGATTAGGAGTTGGGACTAGGGTTAGGATTAGGAGTTGGTGTTAGGATTAGGAGTTGGGACTAGGGTTGGGATTAGGAGTTGGGGTTAGGGTTAGGATTAGGAGTTTTGGGTTGGGGTTAGGGTTAGGATTAGGAGTTATTTATTATTAATATATTGTTACACATTATTAATTTATTTTATATATTTATGATGATTTATGATGGTTTTTAGTTATTTCTGTAGTTATTTCACATTTATTTATTTATATATTATTACTATTTTATTTTTAAAATGTTTTCATTTGAGCAGAAAATTGCGCAAGAAAAGTGCGACAAAATGCGCACAAAAAACTGTACGATTGTCACGTTTCCATCCACTCCTATGCAAATAAGACTCGAGATTCGAGCTACAAAAAGAAGTTCCAGAACTTTTTTAAGCTTCAGCCGCTTGGCTTCAGGCGGCTCGGAGTGGAGATGTGAATCGTCTCCATAGAGAATCATTGATTTTTTTTTTCTCCTGCAGCATTTTGGAGCTTCAAGCTACAAAACTCTGAGGTGTAAATGGGGCCTAACTGCTACATCTGCGGGACAGCTTGTTCTGTTGAAAAACAACAGGCCTGCTGGCTGGATCGCCAGATGAAACTAAAGGTAAGAAAACCTAAAAAAAGGAAAACGAATGCGGCCGCCACATCTAAGAGTTGGTAAGCTGCGATATAGTAAATGGTAGCTTTTGGATTTAATACCCAATTGGGTGAGTTTGGCTTCCTGTCCTGCACTGACATTTAGAAGTCACTCCCCAGCAGAAGAGGGCAAGTTTCTTCTCAAGGGGTTTTGTGCACATGGAAGGGGCTGCTGTTCTATGGAAACTGCATGATGTGTAATGGCTAGTTGATGACTGAAAGCAGGAGGCTATAGAAGGCTTTATTTCCTTCTGAGGCCCCAAACACATGGGAGAGTTTCTTTAACCTAGTGAATGGTAAATCTATATCAGCTGTTTGTGACGGATTTAATGTGAGCCGAGAACCGGCTCAGCCCGTCTGTAACTTTACCCCGTCCTTGCCCTGCCCCCAGGCACCGGAGCAAAAATCAGGACTGGCGGCTGGTCATTTTGGAAGGGGGGGGGGGGATGAAAATGACCCCCCTGCACTGGGCTGAGTGTTCTTTAAATAATAAATGAAAACATGAAAGAGGAACAGATGAATAATTGATCCGGTAAGAATAACAGAAGCATATTAGAGGCATCGGAGTGCCGTGACGGAACGCAAAGGGGGGGGGACGCAGTCTGTACGGTGCAATAATGCATGACAGCTGCTCTCCCCTTTCTCTCCTGGACTGAAATGGCTTCCTCTGATTTCACTGCACACTGTGAGCTTCTCATAATGTGCATTAGAAGCTGCAGCAAGTCAGATAGAGCCCACCTCATTTCCTGTTCAGAGGACCCCCACATCATCTACTGACTGTCCCTGGCCCCGCCTCATTTCCTCTCCGGAGGAAGCCCCCATCATCTACTGACTGTCCCTGGCCCCGCCTCATTTCCTGGCTGGGGAAGTCCCCATCATCTTCTGACTGTCCCTGGCCCCGCCTCATTTCCTGGCTGGGGACGTCCCCATTATCTTCTGAATGTCCCTGGCCCCGCCTCATTTCCTGGCTGGGGATGTCCCCATCATCTTCTGACTGTCCCTGGCCCCGCCTCATTTCCTGGCTGGGGGACGTCCCTATCGTCTACTGACTGTCCCTGGCCCCGCCTCATTTCCTGGCTGAGGGACGTCCCCATCATCTACTGACTGTCCCTGGCCCCGCCTCATTTCCTGGCTGGGGGATGTCCCCATCATCTACTGACCATCCCTAGCCCCACCTCATTTCCTGTCCAGAGGATGTCCCCATCATCTACTGACTGTCCTTGGCCCCACCTCATTTCCAATTCAGAGAACTTACCTATCATCTACTGACTGTCCCTGGCCCCGCCTCATTTCCTGGCTGGGGGACGTCCCCATCATCTACTGACTGTCCCTGGCCCCACCTCATTTCCTGTCTAGGGGACGTCCCTATCATCTACTGACTGTCCCTGGCCCCGCCTCATTTCCTGGCTGGGGGACGTCCCCATCATCTACTGACTGTCCCTGGCCCCACCTCATTTCCTGTCTAGGGGACGTCCCTATCATCTACTGACTGTCCCTGGCCCCGCCTCATTTCCTGGCTGAGGGACGTCCCCATTATCTACTGACTGTCCCTGGCCCCGCCTCATTTTCTGGCTGGGGGACGTCCCCATCATCTACTGACTGTCCCTGGCCCCGCCTCATTTCCTGGCTGGGGGACGTCCCCATCATCTACTGACTGTCCTTGGCCCCGCCTCATTTCCTGTCCGGAGGATGTCCCCATCATCTACTGACTGTCCTTGACCCCGCCTCATTTCCTGGCTGGGGGACGTCCCCATCATCTACTGACTGTCCTTGGCCCCGCCTCATTTCCTGTCCGGAGGATGTCCCCATCATCTACTGACTGTCCTTGACCCCGCCTCATTTCCTGGCTGGGGGACGTCCCCATCATCTACTGACTGTCCTTGGCCCCGCCTCATTTCCTGGCTGGGGGACGTCCCCATCATCTACCGACTATCCCTGGCCCCGCCTCGTTTCCAATTCAGAGGACGTCCCCATCATCTACTGACTTTCCCTGTCCTGGCACCGCCTCATTTCATTCATTGGATTTCAGTTCTTTCAACCATGGGGGGGGGGGGGCTCAGCATCGTCTACTGTATATGCAAATACAGTCTGAGAGTCTGAGCAGGAAAGCCCCCCTCCACCAAAATGACACCCGCCCATCTAAGCATTCTAATATTTGCATAATTCCTCCCACTGCTTGCATCGGGGCTGAGGGCTCTTGAGAGGAGTACAGAGGCAGGAGAGGGGCTGTTTTCAGGAAGCTCTGCCGGCCCCTCCCACCAGCTATGATTACCCTGAATTACATAGAGAAGCACAGAGACCCAGTGATGACATCACTAGCCCTCAAATAAGATTCGTATTGAAAACTGGTATGATCTGCCTGCATTCCATAGAGAAGCACAGAGTCCAAAACAGGAAATAATGTGTATATTTTATTGTTCCCGTCCTGACTGTTTGAATTGAAATAAGACATTTTTTTAAATAAATAGAAAAGATCAGCAAGAACATGCAGGGGCTGAAAATATTTTTTTTTTTTTTTTTTTTTTTTTCTCAATTGTAACCACAATTTCACAATTTTCCTTAAATTCACTTTTATTTATTTTACATGTCCTATATAATGTATATTTATATATACTGTATATTTATATAATGTATATTTATATATACTGTATATTTATATAATGTATATTTATATATACTGTATATTTATATCTTTATATACTGTATATTTATATATTTACATGTCCCATATATTTATATGTTTATATATATTTATATATTTACATGTCCCATATATCTATATGTTTATATATACTGTATATTTATATATTTACATGTCCCATATATTTATATCCCAATTTTTTGGTTGTCACCAAAACAGTAATAGAGGGGAAATCTCCCAATGGGGACATCCCAGGATTCCCTCACTTTGGAAGGATTTCCTCTCACTTCCTGTCTTGGTTACGGGACAGGAAGTGAAGTGAAATCTCCCCAATGGGGCACAGATGGCAAAAAAACAAAAAACAAAAAACCTGATAGGAGTTACAGCCCCCCCCCCCCCCAAAAAAAGGTTTTGCCTTTAGTGACACTTTAATAGCCCCGTCACGTGTCTGCGAATGGGCAGCACGTTTCTGTGGTCGATGGGAAAGTATTTGCGCTATGCCCCCGATCTGCAAGCCTTTGCCAGCGCGGAGGGGGGAATGCCTGTAAATTTTGCCAATCTGCAGCTACTAATATTCTGATTCCTAAAAGAAACATTTTTATATTCTTAAAATAATTCTGAGAATGTGTTACAATGTTGCAACACTTTGCTGTAAATATTTCCCCCATCCAATGTAAATAAATGATCCACAAATAAAAGATGAGATATAAATAAATATACACCATTGCTAAAGAAATAAATAAACCTTCTCATGCCCTCTACAATACCCCTCCCTCTTCTGTCCCCTCCCCCCCCCCCCCTCCTATTTCCCCATCTCCTCATCTCCTATCTAATCACTGCACTGAGAACCTGCAAGAAAACTACAACTCCCAACATGCTTTGCTCTGCCACCTCCTCGAGCATGCGCACTGCTTCCCCCTGCTGTCCAGCCTGCAGTGCAAGATCTGCTGCTGCTGCTGCTGCTGGGGATGTGAGAGCAGCAGCCACATAAAGAGGGAGGATCTGGGCTTGGAGCATGCACTAAAAGCAGGCAGAGGAGAGGCAGACAGAGGGGGTGCTGTAGGCTGCACCCCTGCTCCCACCTTTGGAGGAATCCCCCCCCCCCCAACACAACATCCAGCGCCCCTCCAATGGATGATGCACCCTTCTGCAGCAGCAGCCTGGCACCTCCTGTGCACGGGAAGAGGCTGAGGGCTGCCCCTCTATAACAGGGCACAGGAGGGGAGGGGGGGGGCTGGAGGTATGTGAATTTCTGCTACACCAGGGGGGAGGGTCTATTTATTTATTTATTTTCCTGCATCCTGGAGATTTCTATAGGTGCCTCCTGTATAGACTGTATAGGCACCAGAGACTTCCATTGGGAATAATCACCGCACCTTGCAAAGATGAAGAAGCAGTTCAATCGGATGAGGCAGCTGGCCAATCAGACCGTGGGCAGGTAAGAGACCCCCCCTCCTCCACCCTTCTCATGTCATCCATTGTGTTCACCTTTTTTTAGTAAGGCTGACCTTCTTCTGTTTTCAGCGGATGGATTGGGGGGGGGGGGGGGTGACAGATTCTTCCTGGTGATGAAAGGGTAAAAAAGGAGTGCCCCCCTTTCCGCTGTGTAACCCTTGCAGCGCCGGCCGGAGAGGGAGCTGGCATCCTGCACAGAGGTATAGGGTGGGCTCAGCGGGGGAGCATCAATGGAAGGATGGCTGGAGGGTGGGCTCAGGATGATGGGTGTGCGACTGTCTGGGGGGGATCCGGGGCTTCAATATTCTGTATTATCTATTTATTCTTTCCATAATCCATCTAGCTATCCTTTCTTTATTCTTCTATCATCTGTCTATCTATACATCTATATGTCTGTCTATCCTTCCCTCTATTAATCCCATCTATCTATCTATCTATCTATCTATCTATCTATCTATCTATCTATCTATCTATCTATCTATCTATCTCTTTTTCTTTCCATCCCTCTATTATCTATCTTCCTTTTATGATTCTCCTATACATCTATCCATCCTTCCCTCTGCCAATCCCCTCCTTTATCTATCCTCTTATTTAATCTATCACTCCATCCCTCTATCTGTCATCTATCTTTCTTTCCATCCTTCATTCCATCTCTTCATTCCATCTCTTCATTCCATCTCTTCATTCTATCTCTTCATTCTATCTCTTCATTCCATCTCTTCATTCCATCTCTTCATTCTATTCTTCTTCCTAACTATCTCTTCTTTTCTTTCTATCCCTTCTTTCCATCCCTCCTTCTATCCCCTCCTTCTATCCCTTCTTTCTATCCCTCCTTCTAGCCCTTCTATTCCTTCTTTCTATCTCTTCTTTCTATCTCTTCTTTCTATCTCTTCTTTCTATCTCTTCTTTCTATCTCTTCTTTCCATTCCTTCTTTCTATCTCTTCTTTCCATTCCTTCTCTCTATCTCTTCTTTCCATTCCTTCTCTCTATCTCTTCTTTCCATTCCTTCTCTCTATCTCTTCTTTCCATTCCTTCTCTCTATCTCTTCTTTCCATTCCTTCTCTCTATCTCTTCTTTCCATTCCTTCTCTCTATCTCTTCTTTCCATTCCTTCTCTCTATCTCTTCTTTCCATTCCTTCTCTCTATCTCTTCTTTCCATTCCTTCTCTCTATCTCTTCTTTCCATTCCTTCTCTCTATCTCTTCTTCCCATTCCTTCTTTCTATCTCTTCTTTCCATCCCTCCTTCTATTCCCTTCTTTCCATCCCTCCTTCTATTCCATTCTTTAATTATCTATCTATCCCTATATCAGTCCCTTCCTCAGATATCTATCTAATCTTTCCATCACTCCCTCTATCTTTATCGATTCTCCTATACATCTATCTACCCATTCTCCATCTGTCAATTCTATCTTATCTGTCTATCCTTCTCTCTATTTCTTCTTCTTCCCATTCATCTATCTCTCCATCTTTCTTTCCATCTCTCTCTTCTTTTAAACCATCTAGCTAACTTTTATCTATCTATCCTTCATCCATCTAGCCTTTATCTGTCCATCTATACATCAATCGATCCATCCTTCCCTCTATCTGTCTCTTCTTCTTTCCATCCTTCCCCCTGTCTATCCATCTATCTATCCCACCTACAGTCTGTGTGCCCCCCCCCCCCTCGTAGTCTTTCTTCCCTCTTCTAGATCTGGCCTGTTTGGCTGCTCGGACCCTCCACATTCTGGTTGTCCTTTTAATAATTGCTATCAGTTGGTCAGCCATGTTCCTTTTGGGCATGAGTGGTAATTGTAGAAGTTTAGGTGATTTTCCTGATATTACCATCCGATGTGAGAGCTGGGAGATGTTTAGTATGGTGGATACCTCCCTAGTTGATATTCATTCATGGGTTGGGATGTCGCAGGATATTGTAGCATCCGCTGAGCTGACCTAAAATAGTTTGTGGCGTTGGCCTCGTCTTCCCGTGTCTGGTTACACACTTGCCATGTGTTGGACTCTGTTGCCACTATTTGGGGAATTGCTGGTGGTCTCGATGGTGGACGTGGTCATCTTTGGTAGCTCACTTGCTAAATCCGCCTAGGAATAGGTGATACCACAGAGTGAGAACGTGGGAATCCCAAATTGGAGGATGGAGGGCTATTCACAAACAAACATTCAGCAGATTACGAGTCGGGGATGTCCATTCAGTCGCCATTTTGAGGGTTGGCGCAATGTTCCATCCACTTGCTAGGAATTGGTGCCAGCATATGCAGCCATTCATCCACTTTCTCCGAGGCTGAAGCACATCTTAGCGACGTTGTTGTTTCATGGCGCTTTCACAATCTGCCTTCTAACAAATAATGTCCGATAAACAAGGGCTTGAGCACAGCCCTCTATGAATAAGCTTTAGTTGGGCGAAATGCGTCAGCATTGATAATCCCAGGTGGGGTGATCACTGGGCGGCTCCACGTGGAATTAAGATGTTTTAACTGAACTTGGCATGCGGTGTTTTCTTCCACCTTGTTTGGTGGGCCTGCGAGTGGAGGCAGGCGCTGGAACATGGGCTTGCCCCCGAGGTGGGAAGTGGATAACCAAGTGTGGTCTTCTGGAGCGATATTATATTTTTTTTGTCCAATTTAAATATTAGACAATATTATATAAAAGAAAATAGACTCCATAGCAGATATTCTATCTAGTGAGTGGCTGTGCTACGACCTCAGCAGCCAACTAAAACTCAACTTCCCAATGGTTATCATTAGCAGGGTGACAGAAGCTGGTTTCTGATTGGTTGGTAAGGGTGATGGGAGGCGGGGGAAGGAAACGTTTCATGTTTTGGAGTCTTCCAGAGACAGAAGAAGCTGGAAAACAATTCATTCGGCCGTTGGGCATTCGTTGAAAGGGAAAAGAGGCCAAGCGGTGAGTGCAAAAGGTGTTACCACCAGCAGCCAATTGGAAATGTATTGCCTGAAGTAGCTGGATTCTGATTGGCTGCTGTGGTTACTTTACCACTTGCATTAATTTATTGGATATAGCCATTGATTATTGTATCCCCAATGCTTGTTTTCCACCCAAAAAAAAATGGAAGGAATTGAAGGGTCCCCAGCAATTGGCATCTTCAGCTGTTTCCTGGGTAACCGAAGAGCGAGAGGGAATTGGTCAGAACCATCTGAGTACCAATTGAAAGGTCTTTTTTTTTTCCTTTCTATTCTCGCCCTGCATTGGCTGCTCAAAACTAAAAAAAAAGTTGAATCCCGCGGGTGGCCGATCCCCACGGACCCTTCTCTACCATGTGGACTTTTCACCTGAAATGTGATGAGATATTTTCCTAATTGATGGAAAACTGGCCAAGCGTGTGGCTGGCAGTGACATCTCCAAAATGATGGCTGTGTCAATGGGCGGAGCTGGGAACGCAATGGGGGAGGGGGGGTATTAGAATTTGGGGTAGAAGAATCCACCTTCTAATAAAGTTTTAGGGGGTGGACTGGACAGGGGGGCAATTATAGTGCCTTGCAAAAGTATTCACCCCCCTTGGCATTTTTCGTGTTTTGTTGCCTCACAACAAGGAATTACCATGGATTGTTTGAGGATTTGCCTCATTTGATTTACAGAATGAGCCCACAACTTTGAAGATGTGTTTTTTTTTTTTTTGTTTTGTTTTTTATTGTGAAGCAAACAACAAATAGGACAAAATAACAGAAAAAATCAATGTGCATAACTATTCACCCACCTAAAGTCAATACTTTGTAGAGCCACCTTTTGTGGCTATCACAGCTCCAGGTCGCTTTGGATAAGTCTCTATGATCTTGCCACATCTTACCACTGGGATTTTTGCCCATTCCTCCTCGCAAAACTGCTCCAGCTCCTTCAAGTTGGATAGTTTGCACTTGTGAACAGCGATCTTTAAGTCTGACCACAGATTTTCTATTGGATTGAGGTCTGGGCTTTGACTAGGCCATTCCAACACATTTTACATGTTTCCCCTTAAACCACTCAAGTGTTGCTTTAGCAGAGTGTTTGGGGTCATTGTCCTGCTGGAAGGTGAACCTCCGTCCTAGCCTCAAATCACAAACAGAGTGGTGCAGGTTTTGCTCAAGAATATCCCTGTATTTAGCACCATCCATCTTTCCCTCAACTCTGACCAGTTTCCCAGTCCTGACTGCTGAAAAACATCCTCACAGCATGATGCTGCCACCACCATGCTTCACAGTGGGGATGGTGTTCTTTGGGTGATGTGATGTGTTGGGTTTGCGCCAGACATAGAGTTTTCTTTGATGGCCAAAAGGTTCAGTTTTAGTCTCATCAGACCAGAGCACCTTCCTCCATACATTTTGGGAGTCTCCCACATGCCTTTTTTGCAAACTGAAAACGTACAATTTTGTTTTTTGCTGAAAGTAATGTCTTTCTTCTGGCCACTCTGCCATAAAGCCCAACTCTATGGAGCGTACGGCTTATTGTCTTCCTATGTACAGATACTCCAGTCTCTGCTGTGGAACTCTGCAGCTCCTCCAGGGTTATCTTAGGTCTCTGTGCTCCTCTCTGATTAGTGCCCTCCTTGCCCGGTCCGTGAGTTTTGGTGTGCGGCCGTCTCTTGGCAGGTTTGCTGTTGTGCCATGTTCTTTCCATTTGGTTATGAGAGATTTGATGGGGCTCCTAGGGATCATCAAAGATTTGGATATTTTTTTTATAACCTAACCCTGACTTGTACTTCTCAACAACATTGTCCCTTACTTGTTTGGAGAGTTCCTTGGTCTTCATGGCAGTGTTTGGTTAGTGGTGCCTCTTGCTTAGGTGTTGCAGCCTCTGGGGCCTTTCACAAAGGTGTGTCTATGTAATGACAGGTCATGTGACACTTAGATTGTACACAGGTGGACATCACTT